>JBAMIE010180380.1:0-13326 GCA_037177295.1 Kaempferia parviflora | reverse complement strand
CTTGTCATTTTCTTCCTTTGCATGTACTACACTTATCTTAAGTTCCTCAGCCTTCGAAAGAATATCTTCGCCAGCATTTGAGGCTGCCTCTTTAGCATGCTTGCTCCTCTCCTCAAGAAGCTCCACATCTCTCATCAAATTACCAGTTAACTCCACAGCAGATAACAGACTATCCTGCGACAGCTTTCAAGTATTAAAGCAATTCGAACAGGATGTATATTCGGACAATACCTCTACTATAGCTAACCTACGATAGAAAAGTAAAAGTTTATAAGAAAAAATAGCAACATAAAAGCTGATAATTCAATGCAGAAAAACAGAATATGCTGGCTAAGCAACAAGATAAAAAGTTGAAAGGATGACTTCAAATAAGAGGCCCCATATTAGAAACAAAAAATGTAAAACCTTCTATTACGATGAGGACAATTATTTCTTTACAAAAGGTTAATAATACCAAGGTAACAAACATTCTTCTGACTCCAATACATTAAAGAAAATTAACTATAACTACCCAACTAGAGCTTATCTAGTCTAGACACTAGAGTTCATACAACCTCTTGTAGAGAACAATTTCTCAATGGTCAGCAGAAACAGTGAGTAAACAGAAGAAAATAAAGAAATAAGTTTTTTACCTTTTTGTCTTTAGCATCAGAAATCACACCCGCAAGCATTTCAATATCAACAAAATGACCAGATCGTGTAAGCAGAGTTGGTAGATTGTCATTAGTAGGTAGCAACCCATTCTCAGAAGATATGAATTCAGTTGCGCCCTCATCAGAAAACTTAGAGAGTGGCTTTTCAAATGCACTTGTGACAGTGGCAAACTCACTGACAGCACGACTGTCAGAATCCTCTATTTCATAAGCTTTAATACCTGGACCTGAGGTAACATAATCTAAAACAGCATCAAATGTTACCAATTCAGAGAAATTCAGAGCATTCAGAGGCTGAACTGGAAATCCAGATTGTTCCATGGAACCATCTAAAAAGTAGCTCCCACCACTCATAATTTGATCCTTGGCTATGGAATTCAAATCGATATCCAATGATTCAAATTGCGGACGTTGATCAATAGAATTCAAATTGATATCCAATTTTTTCAATTGTAGATGTTCAGATCTAAATGATGTAGCGATTGAAGAATCTTGATCACATAATGCTTGAGAATTCTCATGCATATCATCAGGTGCAGTATGTGATTTTTCAATTGATGATTGTATGACAGGTTGACCTGAAGGGCATTCATCTTCCTGTGCAAGATTGGAACTACCAATGGAAACAGTATCGTCCTGGCTTATGTCATTAAGAGCATCTACAAACTGTTCAAACAATGGATTTGAAGGAAGAACTCCGCCATGGTTTAGAACAAGTTCATTCTCTTTAACATTTCCTTCAGAGCTGGAATTTGTATTTACTTCCTCTAAAGCATTAATATCAGATGTTGGACACTCCGGTTCCCTCGAGTAATTTATAAGGCTAACCTGTGAATCTCTAGCACCTGTTTCCACAATGCATGATGACCCAGTATTAACAGAGCTTGAACCGCAATTCGAAACTGTATTTTCCCAAACAACTGGATCTTTGTCTGGCAGATGATTTGTAGTTTCTTTCTCTTCTTGATGTTCACAAAACATAGGCTGCTTATGCTTTTCAGCTGCAGAATCAAACAATAGTATAACTGACTACATGAAAACAGTAAAATAGTTTGAAAACTAGTATTATATCCAACAAAAGATTTTTTCCCTCAACACAATTTTTGGAGGACAGACAATAAAATGGTAAAAAAGCAAAAAGATAGATAAAACTAGCATCATAACACAATTTAAATTTTATGCTAGTAATTAGGTCTATACCTAGAAAAGAATCAGAACTAATAACAGAAAATTTATAGATATCAACCAGAGAACAAAAGAAACACTACTTGAAGTTGAGGCATGAGCCACTTCATTTGCATCTGGTGGAGTGGATGATGCTTCGTGAAAAGAGACAATAGATGGTAGAATTTCTACAAGAATAGATTCAGCTGCAGCATCAACATCACTAGGATGCTCAATAGCAACAGCTTTCAATATTCGCAAATCAACCTGTATGGATATGAACAAATCATACATAATGTTATGCAATAGTAAGATCACTAACTAACATTTAATACCAGAGTTCAAAATATGAATCGCTTGAAGTTATTGAAGAATAAAGGCAATACATAAAATTAACATACAATCATGTTCCAAAATAATATAATCAATTCCAAAAGTAAACCCATTTCCAACTTCAAATGTATTTGATCAGTACCAATAGAAAATTGTCTCACTCATTAAGTGTCTTCATAGTATATCAATTTAGCTTAACTTAATGATGAAATCAAAAAATTGAAGCATGATAAGATCAATGGGGCATAATAAGTACAAGCACATCGGGCTTCATGGAACACCTGAAACGACTGAAAAATTCAACTACAGGACACGGTTTCTAAAATACATAAGCAAATCGCTTGCATGCTATGCTCAACCTATGAACATTATCAATCAACCTTAACCAACCTAAGAACTTACATTATTCAATAAACTTACTGCTTAAATGGGAGAACTCAGTCATTTACTTCCAAGCTCCCACCATTGACCCAAAATGCTTAAACATGAATTAGTAGTGGCATTATTAGCCCAAAACTCAACACATGGAATTAAACTAGACAATCACACTCTCCATGAATTAAGGCTTGATTTCCTCATCAATACTCAAAGTCTAACTCATAGCATAGAATCACCAATGATGGCCCACATTTGAAACTTGATGGGGGCTCCACCATAGCATCAGAAACTCTTTTCAAAATTTCACCATGCCTAGCTAAAATTAGAAATGCTCCAATACCATTTGTTATGACTTCCGTAGATAAAAGTAGTGACCCATTAACTTGTTCGATTCAACTACTAGATCAAAAGGCTTAAACCCAAGTTAATAATGGCACACCTATCTTACCTTATAAAGCTTCTTTATTAGACCACAACTCACCATATGAGACCAAACTAGGTGTTATAAGAGTCAAATTATGATGATCATTGATAAACTCAGATAACTTTTCTGGTGCTTTAAGAATTTTTAGATTCTCTTCAATTAAAACACTTTACACAATTAAAATGCATTTAGGTTATCTCAAATTTTCAAACTTCAACACATCGTCAATCTCGTCAATACATATCTCAGCCTGTGCAACATGAATAACAACTCCATCTCCAAAACCCGCAGTTTTTTTTTTCTTCTTTCACCGTATGATGGATGATTCAACAAATTTCATAAAATGGTACAGGTAATTATAAAGATAATACCTAAACTTTATATTCTCAAGAAAAATACAACCTATATAAGTATGACAACAAAACATGCACATCGCACAGGGCTAGAGAACGCAAAGAGACAGGAAACCGTTGTCTGACCTGTGGAAAAATCTCTTGCAAAGATGCAAAAACCTCCTTGAAACCCATGTATCGCTCAATCGCAAACCGCCCTGCCAAAATCAAAAACCCAATGAATCAACAGATCGTAACACAAATCAAAGAACAAAGAGGTCAGGAAAAAAAACATCAAATCCGAAGAGGAGGACAAACCTGAAACCGAATTTATGGAGAAGGAAAAAAATTGAAAGAGGAGGAAGTGAGAAGAACGAACCGGATCGATCGGTATGATCGTCGGCGGTGAGCGACGGAAGCCCTTCGAGTCGAACGCGGAGGAAACGAACCAGCACGACGGAGGGATTAATGATTCCATGGACTCTTAAGCACTAAGAAACAGAGGGAATCTCGCCAGCGACAAATTAACCCGTTCTCGTACCTGGGTTGTCACTGGAGAATATAGTCATATCTGAGATGGGCCAAACCCGAGGACCCAAATATGGATTTACGGACGAGAATAAATACGTAAAGTTTCGCGTCCCCTAGTTTCCGACCCAATCTCTGCAGGGCAGCCTTATTGGCCATCTGTACGGCTGATATTTTATTCACCAGATTTTATTAAATTTATAAATAATTATTTGTTATTATTCTAGAATCGATCCGATTCGATAGTTCGCCACACTGGCAGCAGTCCGCCGCCCGACGCCGTGTCAACCTCCGATTCGTCCGCCGCGTCCCGGCACAGTAAGCCAGCTCCCACGGTCGAGGCGGTCACTTTGCGTTCTCCCGTACGCCTCTCATGGCGATGGCGTCACGACGCTGACCTCTGCTTCGCCTTCCGCCCTCCATGGCTCCATCTACATATAACATATCCTAAGCTAAACCAGCTCATCCCACTCCCGTTAATCTAATCTCCATCCGGAAGAGGAAGAGGCGGCAGCAGCACGATGGCGTCCCGGCGCTCGATTTCCTTGCTCCTCCTGTTTGTTTTGGCCACGGCGCTTCATCGCCAGCAGCAGGTCAATCACTCTGCTCTTGTTAGGGTTTGATTGCGATTTGGGCGATGGAGGATTGATTTTTGCTAATCGTTACATTTTTTTTTCATAGCTCCATTATAAATACTTCGAACTTTGGTTTCCCCATTCAATTTATTTGACTGGACACTTGCTATAGTCGACGGTGATTGATGACCTTGCTGAGCTTCTGCTTTAAGAAATCGAATCAGAAATTAGACTCACTTTCCTGAATGAGTATTCTCTTACAGGTGATGGCAGCTAAACAGATGCCTCAGCTCAGGTCAGAGTCAAAGATCATTCAGGTGCCCATTCTCACTATTCGACAATGGTTCTAAATAGAATTCTGTTAGCAGAGGATGATTCTTCTTTTTTTTATTCTCTCTTACAAGTATCAGATATTGATATTCATTATTCCTTGGTTGACCCAGGATTCAATCATTGAAGAAATTAATGCTAACCCTGAATCTGGATGGAAAGCTTCCATTAATCCTCGTCTCGAAAACTATACGGTAAGCTCTCAAGCCCAATTTTAATGAGCCAGATGGAACTCTGCGTCTCATAATCTGTAGTTGTTTACTTTTCATGGTTCCTTTTGTATAGGTTGAGCAATTCAAGCATATTCTTGGGGTTAAGCCTATGCCTTCCAATGAGGTGATGGTTCTTCCTACAAAGACCTATCCAAAATCTTTAAACCTTCCCAAGGAATTTGATGCAAGAAAAGCTTGGCCCCAGTGTAGCACAATTGGAAAAATACTCGGTCTGCTGTCTTTTTGTTGTTGTTGTTGTTGTTGATTATGAAATTTTATTTATTGTTTTAAAAAAGTTGCATACTTTATTATGAGAAACTAACTGTTTTTAAGCTGTTGCAACTATATTGATGGATTACTGATCAACTAACAGACCAGGTAAGTTGGCTCATTAATCCCTCTATTGTTTGACTTAAGACAAGTTAAAATATGTGAATTTCTTCACGGACAGGGCCACTGTGGTTCTTGCTGGGCTTTTGGTGCCGTAGAATCACTTTCTGATCGTTTCTGCATTCACTTTGGCATTGTAAGACCTGCTCCTTTTCTTTTGAAAAAAAATAAAAATAAAACACAACCTTTTGGTGCAGTAGAAGCTGATATAAACAAGACATGCCTTTAATTTGCAGAATATTTCTCTTTCGGTCAATGACCTTTTGTCATGCTGTGGATTTTTATGTGGATATGGCTGTGATGGAGGGTATACTCTACGTGCATGGAAATACTTTGTGCGCCATGGCGTAGTTACTGATAAGGTAACCACCTTTTTCTTACAACTCTTTAGAAATTTCTTTAGTAACTATGTTTCTCTGTCTCCTATGATTTTTCCTATGTATTCCTTGTTTAGAAGTTTTCGACAATTAAATTGAACACAACTGCCATATTCCTAAATGCTCGATGATGTGCTGAATACTTAAAACTATGTATGATTTTTCCTACGTTTACTCTTTGTCTTGTTTAGCATTCATGTGTTCTGGTCTTGTCTCTATGATTTTTTCTTATGTCTTAAATTGAACACAACTGCTATAGTCATAAATGCTTAACGATGTGCCAAATACTATAATATTTCTGATATAAAGTAGAGAAATGGAAAATGAAAATGTGCAAATTCTATGAATTTCAAGTGAGAATAAACATTAATGGGAACCTAAATAACAGGACTTCCATTTGTTAATATGTATTAAGGACTACAAATGAGGGTCTGATGAGAATAGTTTCAAGGATGAACAACTTGAATATGTTTTTGTTTAATTTGTCGATAAAATAAGTGAATTTGCACATTTGAAGACAGCAATATCTTTACCCTTATGCTTTCAACTTTCTTATAACATCAAAGGCTTTTCCACCCTTGTTTTCTGCAAAATGAGAGTAGGAACTGTTTTATTATATAACTCCTTTTCTCTGACAACCTTAATTATGCTTGATGTTGCAGTGTGACCCCTATTTTGATGACATTGGATGTGCTCATCCGGGATGTGAACCTGCATATTCGACTCCCAAATGTGAAAGAAAGTGTAAAGTCGATAACCTCATCTGGCGGGAAAATAAGCATTTTGGAGTCGACGCATATAGAGTAAAATCGAATCCAGAGGATATCATGGCCGAGATCTACACAAATGGTCCTGTGGAAGTTGATTTCACAGTTTATGAGGTATGCCATTCTCATAGCCTCTCTTGATCACTTCTACAATGTTTCGATAACCTTACAATCTTCACGGTGCTTAGGATTTTGCTCACTACCAGTCAGGAGTCTACAAGCACGTCACAGGTTACCCGATGGGTGGTCATGCCGTAAAGATGATCGGATGGGGAACCAGCGAGGAGGGTGAAGACTACTGGGTCCGTTCACAAACCATCTACTTCCTGAAACTCTACTGTTTTATTAAAACATTTCTGATTTGAGCTGTTTCTTGTTTCCTCAACTTGCAGCTTATTGCAAACTCATGGAACACAGAATGGGGTGATGTATGTGCAAAAATTAGACGGATGAAACTACCACTCGGTTTCGATTCTCACTCTCGACTAACTTACTCATTGTTTGGTTTGCGCAGGATGGTTACTTCAAGATTACAAGGGGAAGGAACGAGTGTGGGATCGAGGGGAATGTTGTTGCGGGGATGCCTTCGACGAAGAACTTGTTCATCAATTATGCTTCTGATGATTCAGAAGGTGATGCCGATTCTTAATTCCTCGCTTCCTCTTCTACCAAAATGGAAGTTTATGTACAAATATATTTTGGTGATGTTAAACCTTAAATCTAGCAGTAGGATACATTGTTGCTCAAATCTGTCATTGATAAGTTGATAAATAAACTTTTATCAAATCTAACGTCAAATTTATATAAATATTTGTTTCTAACTTATTAAATAGGACATTTGGTTGTGTATTCATCTTTGAGTTAGATCATATTCGTTAGGATAAGAGCAGTTAGGAGGAATTTATAAAATTAGAGGATGACAAAGAAATCAAAAATGTATTTCGTATTTTAATTATTATGAATCTTTCGTTAGGATGTACCATATTTTAGAAAATAAAATGCCCAAAAATAAGCATAAATAAATAAATGTAATCATTAAATCTTTCGTTAGGATGTACTATCTAGTTGAATTAGTGTATATATTAAATAGAAAATAATTAATTTTCAATGATTTTATATAATAAATAAATCAACAATAATAATCTTACATTAGATCTATATAGCTCATAAGATTTACTGATCCAATTCAACCGATCTGCCTTCCCTCTTGGCTCCAAAGATCGAACTAAGTCAACTAGCAAGAAGTTGAAACAAAATGCCCAAATGTCTTGCAAATCAAAAAAGCTCGTCCATATTCAGACATACATAGTGATGATAGCTGTTTTCTGCAAATTTAGAAGTGTTTGCAAACAAGGAAGCTAAAAGGATGGTAAGGATGTTCGCGGCAAAAGAAGAGTTCCAAGGATAGAGTTTCATTCTTGATGTGCAAATGAACCATAAACAAAATTGTTCTTCCAATTGTAAGGCTAAATAAATGCAGGTCAAGTTGTTTTCACCTAGATCAATTTAGGGATGCCTGCTGTCGCCCATCAGGAATTGCCAATAGTACGATGCGCTTGGAAGGACGCAAGAATGGCACATCGCACCTGTAGTAGCCTTTCCTTTCAAGCTGGATTATCTCGCCTCGCTTCAGGTTACGCATGTTAGCATCTCCGAGAGCCAGGGTTTCATGCTTTGTGCAGGGATTTAAATTGTCGAGGAAGTCTTCCCCTTCTTCAAGCTGTAGACAACCATATCGTTTTTCAGTTTTTAAAATTGATGAGTGATCATCTAAGGCAGACAATTGAGTAATTAAATATTTCCCTTCAATATGAGAAATAACAATGAAAAGATGGCAGACTATTTTACAAGGAAATACATGCCAAATATGCTTTTGATATATTGCCATTAGAAATTTTATGTAGCTACGTGTATGAAAGCAAAAGATTTATCATGATTTAGCATTTATAATGGCAGCGGCCGAGATTTCTGCTTCTATGCTAAAACTGGAGCGACATATGATTGATTACGAGGAGTTTTATCATAAAACCAATTAGTTTAGCAACCTGAGACGAACACTAAATCTCAGTTAACAATCTACTGATAGTGTTCGAAGAGAATACCACAGAACAATGATACACAATCGAGCATGATAATAACTATCTGGGATAAAAACTACATTGTGACACCAAACAGAATTTCAGTGGTGAAACATGACAACATTCTTTAGCAAGAGTACTATACATGGATACTCGATTCATAAAAGTAATGGAAGACTTCGCAGATGCAAAGTAATGCTGCCTAAGAAACAAAATAATTCAGCATACTCATCCTATTTATATTACCATACAAATGAAACTAGTATCATAGAACATCAACTACTAAATTGAAAGATTACCTTTTTCTTTTTTATCAAGTAGTCGAATTCAAGAAGAGAAAGATGGACCAATTCCTCAGTATCAGGAAGCCAAGTTAGCTTCAACTTTGTTGTTTTCACTGAGCCTTCAGGGTGGAGAACCCCAACCAAATGGGTTATATTTCCATCTTCCTTCTTGATCTCTTTTACAATTGCATTTCCCCAATCCATTAATGTGACCTCCTCACCCTCTGTGATTGATGATGCATCAGCATAGTCTAACCATATTTTGTTTGTATAGGTTGTAGCCTTCTGGCCAGCAGGCTCATATTTCTTATGTCTAGGTATAATCCTAACAAAAGGTTTCTCCGGTCCATTTTCAAGGATCAATATTACCCTCTTCTCTTCAATGACAGCAGTGTGTCTTGGGCAAACAGGATCAATTATCTTCTTATTGATGGTCCACAACTTGTCCCATTCCATCAAGTTGAGATTCTTAGAGGCGCCCTGCATTGACACAAAAATTAAAAGCGTACACTAATAACATGAAATATGTCATAATGTTACCTGTTGAAGAATGAACTGTATGAGTGCCTCGATCTTTAGGCCTCTACGCACAATCCCCTGGACAGTCGGGAAGCGTGGATCATCCCACCCATCTACTTTCCCATTTTGGACAAACCAAAGAAGCTTTCTCTTGCTAAGAAGTGTATAAACCATGTTCAATCGGCTAAATTCATATATTTGGACATCTCGCAGACCCATATCCTGAAGAATGCGGTGATACTGTGCATTGCGATCATGATACTCACTTGCTCGAAGAGCATGTGTAATACCCTCAACAGAATCAACAAAGGGGCAAGCAAAGTCATAAGTTGGATACACCTTAAATTTAGATCCAATACGGTGGTGAGAATCCAGATTGCAGCGATAATAAACAGGATCTCGAAGGGACTTGTTAGGGTCTTGCATATCCAGCCTACCCCTTACACAGCATTGCAAACCTCTCTCTGAACCTGCAATCATCTCCTTCCACATTGCCATATTCTCCTCTACAGTGTTGCTCCTGCACCTTGACTCAATCCCATCCATCCTCTCCTTTTGCATTTGTTCCCTGGGTGTATCATCCGCATAAGCTTTTCCCTCAAGGATCAGTTTCTCAGCCATTTTCATCAAAGCATCAAAGTGATCTGATGTGTAAGTAACCTTTTCATACTTGATATCCAATGTTTCAATATCCTTCAAAAGATTATCCACAAATTCACTGCTTTCTTTCGATGGATTAGTGTCATCAAAGCGAATTAGTAGCCGCCCTTGATACCTCTCGGCAAAGTATTTGTTTAGCAAAGCAGCCTTCGAATGTCCAATATGAAGATACCCACTAGGCTCAGGAGCAAATCGCAAGCATACTTCTCCTACTTTAGCACCAGGAAGATCTATTTCAAAGCCAGTTGTATTTTCCTTCTGCAGAACCCCTGCACTAGAGTCTTTTGAATTGCCACTACCCACAATTGCCTTAGATGCAGGAACCTTCCCTAATCCCCTCTTGCCGACATATGCAGCAGTGACTTCATTTAGAGCATCTCCATGTTCAGTTAATATTGAATTAAACCAGCGAACTAAATTCTGGTGCTTTTTTGATTTTCTAAGGCTTTCCCACCTTTGACCGGTGCCTACAGACAGTTCATTGTACCGCAATATAGTTAAGAATGAACATCAGTGACAAGATGCTTATTGTCAAAAATTGTACATAGACAAATACAACAGGTTCCAGGAATTACAATACCTGCAAGCGCAGACCATATTGCAATGTCAGCAATGGACACATTAAAACCAACCAGCAAGGTCCTCAAAATAAGATGTCCATCAACATGTGCACAGGCATTCTCAAATTCTGAACCAGACAGAAAGACTGAGGAAAACTCAAGCCATTTATCAATCTGTAAGAAACGATAGGGAAATCACAATATATCTCTATGATTCAAGAAATGAGCAACGAATAAACATCCATAGAGTTAGGATAGCATACCTGCTCAGCTTCCAATCTGCCCGAGCCATAAAAGCTAGGAAGAGTTGCAATACTACCAATGTGCCGTAGCAGAGTGTTAGTACCTTGTAAAACCTCCCTGAATTACCACACAAAGCATCAAGGCTTGGGTACAAAAGAGGCTTCGGAGGGAGGAAACAGCTATTGATTTAGGTCAATACCACTTAATCAATCTTAAATTGAACCTTGACTCCGTGTGAAGCCATGTAAAGAACTAACAAGGTGTCTTTAGCGATAGTTATTTAGCAGGCAAAACATTTACCAGGCTAGGGGTCAGTTAGGGATAGTAAAAAAAAGGAGTCGATAACATTCATAGCTAATCAGAGGCTGGAGAAAAAACATTAAAAGCTCGCCAAGAAAAATATCCTAATCTCTCAGTGTTTGTCAAGAAAATGCTACTATAAACAAACACATGTGCACTGGCCGGTCAACTAATTAAGGTTTAACAGAACCGAAATAAAGAGTTTGTTCATCGGCTGGGAAAGCAATATTTATTCGTAGACAAATGAGATCCTTCTTCCAAACAAAGAGGGAAATATCACAATTAGCCGCATTTGAGCGTCTAGAATTATGCATTTTGCAGCCGAAATAGAGCGTCCACACATTAGAAACCATTAAAAAAAAGTCTGAGGGAGTAAGTTCTTTACCCAGAAGCAAGGCGAAGGACAGGATCGGAGCCGGGAGGGAGGGAAGGATCAGTTGAGAGCGCGATTCCAGCGATCTTAGCAGCAGCGATCACCGACAGCGGCGGGTTGTCAGCAGGGAAAGAGACGCTCAGCTCCATAGCGCGGCAAGCCCTGTGCACAGGGAATCTTCTTCCAGAAACTGTGCAGGCAACAGAACAATCTAGGGTTGGTAGCGGGACACTAACGCGAAGCACCAACAAGCATAACTTTTACAGAGTAAATCACAGCAATATTCATTGTCCTCGGATATAATTCCGAAGAACCTCTTTTAGATCTAAAATTACGCGTATATCCTCGTCGACGATACAACCCTAGTGGCAAGTGTAGGGTGAAGGGCAATTACCAGATCGAAATTCCGAAGCTGCTCGACCGGATACTGGAGAAAGCGTTCAGAGCAGCAGCGGAGAAGTCCGATGTCGACGATGTGTACCGGAACGGGAAGATCCGGGTAGGCGATATGGACGAAGGCGAAAGAAGGAGCAGACGCCGGAGAGGAAGGAAATCAGACGGCGCGAAGAAGGCGGCTCGGGCACGGGTTAGCGAGTGTGAATCGTGAGGAGGGCAAATACGTCTTTCCGAAACCTCCCGACCTTTTACAACACAATCCGACCAAAAAAATAATTAAAAAACTCCAAATTATCAAAAAGACCACCCCCATTTTAAAAAATATATCAAATCAGCACTACACATCAATTTTTGGAATTTTTTTTAAATATCTCTTTCTCATTTATTATCAGAACAATACTTCATTGCCTTTGCATATTTTTCTTTTCAGGTTTTTACCCAAACGTACTTTTTAGATATTATATTTATTAAAAGATATACACTATTTTTAAATTTATTAAAGGGTACCGAAAAAAATATAAAATTTACTTTTTATCTCTTCCACAACAAGTCCCACCTGTGCAGCCCATATCAGGCCACGAAATATTGTACGCCTTTTGGTAAATATAATATCCAAAAGACACCTTTTGATAAAAATCAATTTTCATTTTGAAACTATGTTATACGATGTTGACTATTACGTTAATTATAACAGTTAAGAATATCATATTTACTGTATAATTATAGTAGTTATGATCTTATAACTACTACAATATAATATTGACTAGTATACTATAGTGGGCGTTATAATACCCACCACCTTATCAAGCATATGAAGTCTACATATCACATACACATTATATTGACACTTGCATTTTTTCACATTCATTTTAATATTAATATTCATTATTTATGAGTAATGTTGTCTACTAATTCATCTTTATTTTTATTTTATATTAAATAAATATATTTAATAAACAAAATTTTATTTTTATTTGTGAAATAAATAAATATATATATATATATATATATATATATATTATATTTTACTATAAATAAAATATTTTTTTATAAAATAAAAATACTTTTTAATTATTATTTTTATAAACAAAGCAATTAGTGCGTTCAATTAGTTGAATGTGTTAATTGCCACATTGGCATTAACGCCAACATAAATCAATTTTAATAAAAAAAAACTATTATAACATTCACACTTAAACTCCAATATAGATGCTCTAAGTCTTTATTTTTTTACACAAATTATGGATGAACTCATTATATACATTCAAGGCACAAAACAGTAGTGCATGTTGTTTACAGATGATATTTGTTGGGACCTTGATCACCAGCTAGAGGGGGGTGAATAGCCGATCCACCCCAATTCGTCATCTTCCTACACTTGTTAGCTACGTAGCGGAATACTAAACAAATATACTAACAAAAGGAAAGACAAACGCTAACAAACCGATTT
>JBAMIE010180359.1:0-13330 GCA_037177295.1 Kaempferia parviflora | reverse complement strand
TAAAGTCCAAAGAGCAAGACACTTCAATGTTCAAGTTGTTGTGCTTCTGCATTTAGAAGACTTTTATGTCATTCACAAAAACTGATCTATTTCAGCAAAGCATTTCTAAGTTTTGAAGAACTACAAGAGATGAAGCGGCTTTAGTGCACCAAAGGAGCTCAAAAGTAGAGTAAAAAAGTGACATTTCTCCAATATTCTTCTTTGACTTTCAGCATTAGCAACTAAGCAGAGAATTTAAACAACTTTTGTTATAATTTTCTGTGTTCATTATCATCAAAGACCTAATTATTTAGACAATACTTTTACGGTGATCATTCACTCAACTAAACTATTTCAGCAAAAATTACAGCCATATCGACACCCGAAGCTTCATTGATGTTGTAAAGCTATTATAAAAATAATAAATAAACAAGTATTATTACTCAAGAGCAATCATATGTCCGTCCAATAGATAATAAAATAAAAGTAAAGAGATTAAAATGGGTCAAACACAACGAATAGATTTTATAATTGAAAGAATCACATAGTGGAAGTTGTAAAGGGTAGAGAGAAATCAAACAAATGTTAGTCAATATAGTTTAAACAAATTTAGTTAATTTAAAAATTACAAATGACATAGTCTTTCATAGAGCTCAATGGAGGTATAAAATACAAATGGCCTATCCCAAATAGCTAAACGGTGACGAAGATGACCATAGCTATGCCTACACCAATGAAATTCCTAGTCAGATAAACCCTAAGCTTGAATAGATCCATTAGCTTTCCCTATTGCATATGACTATTATTGAGATATTTCTTTTTCATTAAATTAATATAATGACCTACCTTATGTGTATGCCATTTTTTCGTGCATATTAATTGCATTCCATATGACATGTGACGGTTTGGGTTAGACGAGTTTCAAAATATATTTTTTTTTAATCTCGTCTTCTTTTGACCCCTCTCGTTAAGTAAGGTTGCATTTACAAGGCCCAACAAGTAACATTATTTAAACCAAATAAAAAAGAGAAAAACATCATGTACAAAAAAAGGGAGAAGTATCTGCCAAGTAGGCGAGAGCGAAATATACAACTCGGTCTCTCTTGAGGCAAGAGAAGGGACCCATTTGTTTATTCATCTCCAATAGATCCGTTCGGCTGCATTCCACAATACCACTCTGTAAGTTTGTAGATAAAGAAAAATGTTTCAATCATGATTTAATTTCGATCTAGTTCCATTCTTGAATATAAATGTGATTTTGACTCTTGATTCATTTTTAGGATCGTTTCCCCTAATAAAATGATAAGATATCCAAATTAGGGTTTTTTTATTTTTCCTAAAATTCATTATCATGTTTTCGATCTAAAACGAATTTGTAGCTTAGAAGCCTCAAAGTTCCCATTTATATCTTTGAAAGTTTTTTTCCAATTTGGTCGATCATATTGATAAAATAAGTTCTAGATCAGATCGAAGCGAATATATCCATTTTTGAGATGAAATTTATTTGCCTTATGGTTTTTCCTCTTTCTTTCTCTAAACTCTGGAAATCTTAATTAGGGGTATTTTCTCAATACTGTATCTTGCATGTACATAACTAAAACTCTACATTAACTCTGATTATTGAGAAGAATTTGTGTTTACAAGATATAGATGTGTTCCTGATGGATTTGCAGTTGGCTTATGTCTCTTTCTAGGTAGTATTGTTCATGTATTTGAAGTTGTAAAGTATCTTTGCCAAAAAAAAAAAATTCTGTTCACCTAGATAGATCTTGTTTATGATCGTCAAAGTTTGATTAAAAGTTGTTTTAAATGATACCAAACTCTGTTCCCTTTGCATGCGCTAAGTGACATCTCCTACATGCCATCTTTGTATCAACCATGCAGATTTTATATGTCAACTTGATTGAGGGTAATCTTTGTTCACATTAACTTGGTTGTGTGAGTCTATCGGGGTGTCAAATATCCATTCTCCCTGATTCAACAGCGATCTCTTTGTATTTAACAAGACATAGAGACTCCTCGCTATAATGTGCTAATCAAGGCTCCTAATTAGGATTCGAAACCTTGTACCATTCTTGCAGACACAGTATTTGAAGAGAATATTTTTACACATCAGTCTGGACCTTCAGGTCGAGTATGCTTCATGAATGAGACATTGGTAGATTTGCCTTTTCTTGAAAGATGGTTTGGGAGACATAGTTCGCTTTTCACGGATATATATGAAGCATTGTTCCTCTTTGCCAATGTGAAATTAATCCCTCATCAAAAATTAACATACAACAGAACATCTTTTGTAAAAAACACAATGAGGCATTGCATTAGATTAACTACATATGTCTTTAGATTTGTATCTTTATAAAAACCAATATTTAAAACCAGTTATTCAATGCCATGCATGCTCATACTGACAAGGAAAATTAGAGGCACTGTTGTAGGTAATTTCTTTTGTAGACTTCTAGTGTCAGCTTCTTTCCACCAAATTGTATTTCATTAGAGTTGCATGAGGGTTTTAGCTAAAGAAGATAATTTGTTGTGTGATGTGGTAAACATGAAAAATGAGAAAAGATAATTTTGTTGACACAAGAATATGAAGCCAAATTTTGTTGTATGTTATTCCTTTTAGGATATACACAAACACATTATGATCGTATGAAGGGATTCAAGTTAGCCAACTATTAAGTTTCTTCTTTTGTTTTTTGTTTTCCCTCTGACAACTCATATTTAGCATTGAGAATAGTTATTGCTGACTTGTATTACTATATCTAATTCAGTTTCCTTTATAGCAAGTATGCAGAGTTCAAGGTTAACTTTTAGTTCTATCAGGAAGAATAATTGAATTGCCAAAGCAGAACCTTGTGTTGTGATATAGTAGATATATTGGAGACTAAATGTGGATAGTAGTTTTATTGGAAAAAGAACAACAACAAACATGAAAAATAAGAAAAGATAATTTTGTTGACACAAGGATATGAAGCTTGTTGCATCTGCTATTTATTTTGGAACATATACATATTCATTATTTTTGTATAAAAGGATTCAAGTAGCCAAGAATTAAGTTCTGCAGTTCAGGATAATATTAGTTTTATCAAGACAAGTAATTGAAGTGTCATTCAATCAAATGAATCCTAACTGTTCCTAATTTAACATTTTTGTCTTAGTTAATTTCTTACATTAGTACACATAATTCTACTGCATGAATCAAAGATGCTTTTATTGAATGAACAAGCAATTAATCTGAGACATGCATGCTTATACATATCTATCATATAGAGAGAAACTTGACAAAGAAATTCTCTCTCTTTACAAACATTTTTTATTTCATGACTATAATGACAAAAAATAATATCCTAGATGTGGGACAAATCTCAAGTGTATGGATCATTCTTGGATACAAAGGAAACAGCAGTACCACATTTCCCTTGGAGAAGAAATTAATCATATAGAAATCATCAATCCACAGTTCTAGTGTCGTCTCTGTTTCATATGTTTATATTCTAATCCCAATATATCCATATATACCAGTATTAAAGATATAGATATAGATAAAATTAAAGATATAGATCAAAACACAAAAATCAACGCTTTTACTTCAACATGTTTTTTCTTCTCCTTATGATATGGATATCAGATTGTTCTGGTTGCAGCCCTAGCTACACTCAAGAAAGATGCCAAGAAGGTCTTCTCGAATAGGCAGCTCCTCCCGAGGAAACCATGAACAACCACACCCTAACCCAATTGAAAAGAAGAAAAGAACAACCAGATCAGCAGGGTGTCCAGGTAGGAATACCCATTCCTATTATCTTGTCCGATTGTGCCATCTTATTCTTAGCCAATATCAAATAATATTGAATGTTACATATTGATTAATATTCTCTAAAGATCGAAGTTATATGATGAAAATAAATTAAGTTCCCTGAGATTGATTTCTGAATTTAGCCTATATTGAATGTTCAAAAACCATAGCTTCATGCATGAATTTTCATGTTTATAATAAATATATCCTGTCTGAAGATATCAGCCAGCTGAGTTGGTAAGGGCTGTGGTGCTATTGAACGTGATCAGAAGATCTTATTATTCAAATGTGATTTATGTCTTGCCTGTGACTTTACTATTAGAATTTCCATAAGTTTAATTTGGTTTATGACTTTACTAACTTAGAGCTACATAAGATCCTCACTCAACAGCTCATATATAGGTACATCATAATAACAAGTAGAACGACAAGAATTAGCTATAAGTCATACAGATTTAAATATACATATGCATGAATTTAGGATTTTTAAAGAACAAGCTACCAATTTAGAACAAGAGTAATTAACCAAATTCATTTACTGAGCTATTTGTTTGATTTTTCATGTGAAATGTATTCAGTGTTTATATGATCATCACAGATGATTTCGGCATTGAAATTGATAGAAAAACTAAAATTTTGGATTACCAGATCCCGGTGCAGAGGTGGTGGCGCTGCAAGCAGAGGACCTGCTGGCCACCAGTCGGTACGTTTGCCAAGTGTGCGACAAGGGCTTCCAGCGCGACCAGAATCTGCAGCTCCACATGCGCACCCACAACGTCAACTACGAGCTCAAGAAGTCTGGTCGCACGCCGTCGCGCCGCAAGTTCTACGTCTGCCCAATCCCCACCTGTGTCTACAGCCACCGCTCCCGTGCGCTCAGTGACATCACCGGCATCAAGAAGCACTTCAACCGCAAGCACGGACCTAAGAACCTGAGATGCCCACAGTGCACCAAGACCTACGCCGTCGAGGCCGACCTGAAGGCCCACCTCAAGAACCACTCCCTCCGCCACTTCAAGTGCAAGTGCGGAGGAACATTCTCCAGGAAGAGCAGCTACGAGGCGCATGTTATGTTGTGCAGTGAGTCTGAGGAGGAGGAGGAGTCGGAAGAGGAGTCGGAGGAGGAGGAGATGCCGACCCTGACGGATGTCGGAGAATCAAGTGCTGCTGCCTCCAAAGGTCGTGCCTTTAACGAGAACTCTAGCCTGCCGGACATGAACGAGCACGTTGAGTGGCCTGTTGGTATCATGAATGATGAGGTGACTCCACTCGGTGATCCAACAATGTCGGAGCAGCATCCGAGTGAGAATCGCCAGACTAACAGCGATCAGGACGCCCGCGAGCAGATCAACCGCTTCCTGTCCTTGCTGCCTGATGACCCTAATTTGCTCCCTGTGCGGTTTACCGATCTGCTGAACGGTCGCTATGACGAGATCATTGGCTCCATATATGGTAGCGGCGTGGATGGTCGTCCAGCGCCGTCTGCACCATCTGGAGCCAGCCACCCTGTGCCGCCGCCAGCTTCGTCGCTCGGTGGATTAAGAGAACAGAATGGCTCGTCCGATGGTTTTTTTCCGGGATCATCCTTTTCCTTGATGAATCCGACAGAGAAATCACAAGGATTTGGGTCGAAGAATCAGTCTTTGACAAACATGTGTCTCTATGGAACAGGGGAAGAGACATCTGTCCAAGCAAATTCCACAGTTAAAAATGACTTCTTGGGCATCAACTCGGCCTCGCTAATGGAGGCTGGGAAGAAGAAGAGTTGCCACAGCACCGCCAGCCCAATGCTTGGAAGTCTACCTTTCATGAACAATAACATAAGCCAGCAATTCCAAGCTCCAGAGTTCTCCGAATCCTCATACGCGACAGGTCTACAGCAGAAGGGAGGGCCCTTGTTCGGTCTGGATATGAACGCACCAATGAATCTCTTCCAGGTTCAGCAACAAGGGCAGGCGTTGCCTCCGGCCCCCGCGCAGAGCTTCCTCAACCCAATGGCGAATCCAAAACTGGTGCCTGGGATCACAAATCCATTCTTCCATCAGCCGCTTGAGAAAAATCAAAGCGACGTGAGCCAGGGCGACTTCTCGATCCACCGCCGGGAAAGTGGCAACATTTCGTCGAACAAATCGCCGGCGGCATCCTTCCTGTATGATTTCGCACATAGCACCGACTCCATCTCGAGGCAGAAGGGCAAGGCACCCGCCGACTACGTTAATTACTTCACCGACTCATCCATGGCGCCAGGAAATTTTCCTCTAGGTAATCCAAATCAACCATTCATGGATCCTTTTACTTTGTCCTGCGATATTGGGCCAGGCCATGGGCGAATGATGGAAATGGGAGGACAGAACAAGACGAAGCCAACTGATACAATGCCTCCGCCTCTGATGAGGCAGAATGGGGAGGAGGTGTTCGTTGACGGGGTGACCATGGATCTGCTCGGGCTACGAGAAGGGGGCGGCCAATTCCACCAAGCGGAGGCGGCTAATTCGACACTTCCGGCGAATAACGGCGGCGAGGAGCAGATGGAGCGCTTCTTCGGCGGTGCGGATGGATACCCGCGCCGCTTCTGGTGAAATCGGAAACAAGCAAATGGGAGGAAGAAAAGGTCTCTTTTTTATTGAAGCAAAGCAACAACAAAACTCGGCAAAACTCAGCATTTTTATACCTTTCTGCGTCTTTTAAATTATATAACGACTTTGGATTGTGTGTGGTTGCATATTTTGATACTTTGATGAATTGTTCCATGTTGTTTCGTTCGAACTATACAAAAACCCTTTCACTGATTTGATAAATAATTCAGGTTTTTGATTGAATGGATGATGAAATGATTAGGAAGAATATATGGAAGTTTCAAAAAAGTTTATTCTATGAAAACAGAGCTACTTCATACCGTCAACAAAGCACAAGCCGTTGAAGCAATTCAATTCCTTGCCTAAGATTGACGAGAAATAATATACAAAACAAAATCAACTACACTCGGAATCTGAAGTAATATCTTCCTAAGCATGCATAATGCTGAGCATTCTCCGATAAGAACGCCCAGAATTGAATATTTTTTCCGTGGAAATAACAGATACTGTCCATTTCAATCTGAAATTTTTTCCTTTGAGCAATAAGTCTTTGTCCTTCGCCACTCTTTGTCGCTCAGGAGACTCTTCCGACCATTATCCACAAGCAAGGACCCCTTCAATTAGGGTTCCTGTGTGTGTAGATTAAAAGCACATATGTACATCCCAATAAAAGGAGCTTTGAGGTAGAAATCTGATGGCATATCACAGACTAGGGTTTATGGTGGGAATTCCTTGATGTTCGAACCATTCGGGCATGCGGAACTTTTCGTATAGAACAGGTCTGACGTCCTTCTGAAGAGAAAGTTGCTTCAGAAGGGGAAGAATGGCTTCCATAAGCTGGATGCAAAGAACATATTTTGTTCAATGAGGAATGTGTTTAGGAAATGGAAACTGCATCATGAAAGTGCATAGGTATTACAATAAGTCAGTTACCTGGTTGTCGCATGGCTGTGCTGCAAAGAATGGCACGCATGGTACTCCATTGGACGGTTGAAGCAAGAAGCTAAATGGATTGTTATCAACGATAACAGTACGAGCGAGATCTTTCGATACACAAGTAAGATCTTTGACGTGTTCTCGGTATTCCCTGTCACGTTAACAGAATTCAATTACTGATACACTATTGTAACAGTATGCATAGGATTTAGCACTAGATTGCAGAATGTTTTGGATACATACAATGTGATTATACTCATATATAGTGGTAAAAGGCAATTCGCTCGCCCCAGCACCTCCGTTAGCCCGTTCCTAGGCCAACACGGAGGAGGTAAATCACGGTGGCAACTAGCCTTGGGCAATTGAATAACACCCGGCTACTAGTCGGGATTTGGCCTCAGACCTCTTAGTGGCAACACCACCATGTGCTAGCCAACTCTCCGTCCCAAGGTGACGATTATACTCACATATGGACATATATGTAAATGCTATGTGTAATATGCAATTTTTATGAAGAAATTTAAGCATTGAGCAAACATACAAGTGTGTTAATCCCCAACTATTTGGTCAGCTTACATGAATCTTCATTGAGGTCATACGATGAACAATTAGTGAAGATAGATCATTTACAATTCAGTGATTTGTGTTAAAACAGAATCTGAAGAATAACCACCCCATGAAAAATACCTGCGACTTTCTCTCTCTAACAGGCTATCTTTCAATCAAGGAACACAAAATGTCATACGGAATATTACTAAGTACCATTTGAATATTAATGGCTAGGACTAACATGATACTTGACCTCAACCAACAACACTTGAGATATAACCACAAGCATCAGATAGATTATTTTGAACTCAAAACATGTGAATTCAAGTGTAAAACTTGCACTTACGTGCTCACTGTCGAAGGCCTGTACAGCCGATGAGTTAATTTTTTATCAACATCTATTCTGTCAATAACAGGACTGGCATAACCTGATGCAAAAGAGAATATAAAATAATTATATTCAAAAGAAAAAAGTTTGCAAGAAGAAAATACAAAAAAGAAAACTAGCACCAAAAACTACAACCTTCAAGGCCAGCGGTGAAAAGAATAAGATCTGCAAATTCACTGCACTGTTTTAGGAATTCACACAAACCAGGGCGTTCAAAAACAGTGACATGATTGACCTTCGGTCTTCCATCACCATCCTTCAAAATTTGTCAGCAAAATTACACATGGACCTTAAGATGATGTTAAAAAAAATAAAAATAGCCAATTCATAACAGAGAGCAACCTTTTCTGAAGATATACATTCTAGTTCAAAGCACTTTAGACCTGCTTCAATGGCCTGTATACGAACTGCAGATGGAAGGCTGGATGTTTCGTATGCACAAACTAAAGTTTCATCCAAATCAAGTACAACCTACAGATATTAAGACCCTGACCTTTAATGAAATTCATGAAATTGACTGGTAAAATTAAACTTGTAATAAAAGTTAGACAAAGACATTTCGATGAAAAGGTAAAAAGATTTTTTCTTCACCTCAGGAATCTCACAGAGCACATCTGCACATCTATGAATTCATATATTTTCTTAACCAGAAAGGGCATTGTTAACATTGGCAAAACAAGCAAAGTACAAATTGAACATTCCAATAAAAATCTCAACCTGCAATACTCCTTATTTTCCCATCATCGAAGGATTTATACTTTCATAGAAATTCATAGGTTTAAACAAAAGGGTACGGGATATGTTTCTCTCATCCACCCTTTCTCCCAACCTTACTTCTTTTGACAACAACAACCAACAACTAAGCCTTAGTTCACTAGGTGGGGTCAGCTTAGCCTTAATTCTTTTGTGTATAAGGAAAAAAAAAAAACAGGGAAGCAAACAAGAATTATGGTGATCTAACTATCTTTTCCAATTATTTAGAAGGTTATTTGTACTTCAGTTTGAAGAGGATAATCCATATATCAAAATCAGTTATGGAATTGGAATAGGAATTGAATATAGAGTGGAAGGACGAGAACACAGTTGCACAGGAAAATGCAGGAGTTTATATGGCAGCATAAGAAATGAAAAAAATTTACTACTAAAAATCTAGTAACGGATCTAAAGGTTTCAAAGCTTTCTTTGATTCAATAGTGGACCATAAGCACAACAAAACACTGAGCATTTACTTGTTCTGTTTCATACAATATTGCTAAGCATGAGTACTTATTGTTGACGGATTAGCAAAGCATGCTATCTGCTATAGCACTATTTTAGTGAGCATAAATGTTCTTCTCAAAAGTTCAGGAAGGAATACATAAAAATACATGCAATGTTATGAATTACAGCAATTTCAAAGTACCAAACATGAAGCCACAACTCGTAACTTTGGTAGGAACACCTAGTGGCGACATCTGTTCATAACTATATCAATCAGCATTTGGACACGGTTTGCTAACACATCACTGCAGCAGCATATGATGTCTTTACTTACCTAAAAATATAGTTCTTGGTTCTTGTAGAAAATGCAAACATTTTAGTGACGGTAAAACTTGCCATTCCTCTTAGTTATTTCATTCTATGGTTGTTAACCAGCAATGCTAGTTTCAGTTTAAATCGAGACCAGCTAAATATTCGGGGATATCAAACCAGTTGGAGAAAAGAGTGACCACTCATTTTCCATTTCATCATCCCTGCATCATCATGGCCCTATCGTTTCAGATACTACTTGATGGCCTATCTATGTTTCCCAGTGTATGGACAAGTTTGCAGATAACTGTGTAGTAAACTCAATGAGTGTTTTTGTAAGTTTGACACTTATATGCACTTCTTCCCATATATTTTCCAAAGTTCTTAGATAAACAAACACATTATGAGCATAAATGATTCAAATTCCCAAGTGTTAGTCGCTTGAAGTTCACTCGACATATAAAAAATGATTGGCCGAAAGAATTCAAGTTCACGAAGCTGAGATTGAAACATTTGATGATTGGTAGTGATCTTAAACAAGGTATAAGTACAACAAGTTAACACATACGAAGAAACTGGATGAGACGGCCTGCATTGATGAGAGTGCCAACAAACTTGATTGGCTTGAACCAAGTCAGCATAATGATCAAGATCAAGCCCAATTTAGTAGAAAGTTTATGAATAAAAACAAACGACCTCGACTTCTCAACCAGGATTTCCCGTATTGAATTCTAGCCACGATGTTGTAGTCCTCATCGTTTAAGGTTTGTATCCCTGTCAGCATTCAAAATCTAGCTCCTGATGTCAGACCATTTAACAACTCCACTACAAATGAAGACTTCCTATTAGAATTCGCTTGTGAACCTTAGTAGCCCTTTTTGTTTGATAACAAAATATCATGACCAACATAATAAGTTAACTTTTAACAGCATATTACCAAAATCTTTAGTGCGAGTTAAGTACAGAAGACTAACCTGAACCTATGAATCAATGCAGCAAGTCAAATCCTCCTGTGAGACTAAATCAAGTTGCTATAGTATGGACCAATGATTGATATGCAGAAGAAACAAGGGATGATGAGAACATTTGGCCATTTAGTTCAGAGAATCACTGTGTATATAAAACTTCGGTAAATATTTAGACTTCATAAACATGTCAGTTCATAGGAAGTGTTTCTAAGACCTTCATTGGAGATCCTAGGCTATTAATTTCACTTCATTCGCTACTTTGCCTACTCCTTCAAACCTAATTTTAACAATTCATCAAAATACCTGCATAGCCTCTCTAAATATCGGTAAATTTTAATTGCACACTGGGAAAAAAATTCAAGAAAAAACAGAAGTTCGTCTTTGGTTTTATCCCTAAAAACCACAGGACGGCAAGCGACGAGTCAAAGGCGAACAATGTCACCATATTTCCTATGCAATCCATGAAGAAACTTAAATAGATGGCAGATCTCGACAAATCTACTTCAAAAAAAAATAAATAAATAAATAAATAAAAAACAAAATCTTCACACCAAATAGTCACAAACTAGTACCCCGATCAAAAACAATCATACCGTGAGCCTATTAAGGAACTCCGACGAGGTTGCAGCGGGGAGGGGCTGGGCGTCTGTCAGTTGATCCACTGCTAGAGGCTTATAAGCCGTGGATGCGGCGGACGGAGAGAAGAGGAGGCGGTGTCGGAGGCCGACGAAGGAGAGGAGCTGTGCCCACGACGGCGTCCCTCGCAGGATCTGAAGGAGGAGGCGAAACAGGATTGCAACCCAGTTCGCCAGCGCACGCCACACCTGGACGCTCTTTCCCGTCGTGGTCGCCGCCGCGGTGTGCCCCGGAGGGCACAACTCCGCCTGCGCCAGCTCGGCCATCACAGCAACGCAAGGCGACCGGGAGGGAAGGCGCTCCGGCTCCCGACTGGCCTCTACGGAGCGGTTCCTCCTACGACGGAGGAGGTGGTGGAGGAGAGCGACGACGGCGGAGGAGGAAGAAACAAGGGCACCGCGGGCGTGCCGTGCGTCGCGTAGTCGTGCTAAATATGCGGGTCGGGGACGCCAGTTAGCCGTCAATACATGTGGCTGCCACCATCACCGCGTCAAACTTGACGATTAGTGCAAAAGGCCATTGGGACCGACGGTTCTAGGGCCTTTCTTTTACTTTCCATTTCCACTTTTTTCTTTCAATTTTCTTATTTTTCGTTTTTATTTCTGCCCTGTGGAAAAAAATGAATATGTTTGTCCAAGTACCCCGTCAATATATTCCTAGGCCAATAGTCATAAATGTAAATGGTTAAGATATGAGAGGGAGAGGTATATGCTCGGGCGCGTCTAGATTCGACCTCTAAATCTCATATGACAAGTTCTCATATCTTAACCATCTACTATCCTAAAGGGACCTTATTTTTCCTGTCATACATCATGACTCAAGAGAGATAATGGTACAATTTGGGTGTAAAGAATCAAGTCGAATAATATAAAATTAGTAATATTTAAATTTGAGTTTATAAATATATATATAATATTTGAAATTTTAAAATATAAATAATTTTAGATCCAAATCAATTTGAAATAAAATTTAAATTCGAGTTGAGTTCGAATAGTTTGAACTATAAATTAAAATAACTTAAATATAAATATATTAGTTTGGCTCACAAACATAGTGAGTAATTAAATAAAATATTATAGGTTCGAATTTGATTAAAATAATTTATTGAACCTGTTAAAGTTTGACACGAATTTGATAATTTTTAATATTAATCAAATATTTTTTAAACCAGCTTAAAAAACTCACAAATAGACTCGATTCGTTT
The DNA here is from genome assembly GCA_037177295.1 of Kaempferia parviflora. Classification (NCBI taxonomy): domain Eukaryota; kingdom Viridiplantae; phylum Streptophyta; class Magnoliopsida; order Zingiberales; family Zingiberaceae; genus Kaempferia; species Kaempferia parviflora. The sequence continues at coordinate 792 of JBAMIE010180359.1, read as the reverse complement.
GTACTGATCAGGAAAGGTAATAAATAGTCCCCACAGGATAGACATATTGTAAAGGGTGTTGTCACAGTATTAGAGATTAATTTATGATAGCAAAATATGTTTATGGTCTTTCTAGTGTTAGTGGTAAAGGTTTAAAAGGTAAAAATAAAAAAATAAAAAAAAAAATAACTGATGATTTATCTCTCTATAAATGAAATTTTTGGGATCAGTTCTATGTCTTTTGCCACCGACAGGGACAATCGGTCATATTATCTCATATGACGCAATAAATTTAAGAAATACTTTTATAAACAAATTAATCTATATAATTATTTATATATATTTAGATAAAGAAAAGGGTGAAATAAAGACAGACACCAAAAAATTAAAAGCCATAAATACAAGTCAAAATGAAATTTAACTATTCCTTTTAAATTACCAATGAGGTGGGCCATCAAGCGAGAAGGGCTTATGGAAATGTGACAGCTTTTAATTAAATTAAATTAAATTAAAATTAAAAAAAAAATGCAAGTGGAGTTGCACATGCAACACGGACAAGCTTAATTACGTGTACCAATGTGATTATAATTCAAATTAATTTCAGATTATACAATTCGATAAAGACACAAAGCACTATGCTCATCTATGGATTACAGATCATGCTTTGATTAGTATAATAATATCGCATAGATATATGTGGTCAAGATTGCCAGAGATTTTATTATGAATGAATTGAACTAATTGTACATTCATCTAAAGTTTTAGCAAGTAGGTTAGTAAAATAAGAAATTAGGGAAAGTTGGTGATCGAGCT
>JBAMIE010180343.1:0-13331 GCA_037177295.1 Kaempferia parviflora | reverse complement strand
ATATTAGTTTGCACATCCTTATGTACGCGAACGTGAACGACATCAGACGTGGAGAGCCAACGTAGCTCTAATTACAATTTTTTATTCGTTATTCTCTATCTACATAAATACTGAATTCTCTCTCCTGCATGCATTGCGACACAATTTTTTTCAAAACAGCGCTACCACATAGCTGTTCTTTAAGGAATATCTCTGAGGCAGAAAATAACTCCCTCGCGAAGCTGCTTTTTGAAAAACAACTAAATTGTGTTTAGCCGTTAAAAAATAGTTAAACTGTTTAACTGTTCTTCAAAAAAAAGTTAAACTGATTAGTTTTTCTTTTAAAAGAAAAAAGCACCTAAACCGTGTTTAGCTGTTTTCTGTCGCAGAGCTATTCTTTAAAGAATAGCTCTACGGACTACGGTGGTGCTGTTTTGAAAAAAACAACACCACACTGCATGCGGGAGAGTGAACAATAAAAACAATTATAATTAACGCTGCGTTGGCTCTCCATGTCATATGTCGCTCACGTTCGCGAACATAAAGGTGTACAGACTAAAATTTTTAGATAGAGAGAGAGAGAAATTTTTTTTACCCTGCACACCCGTCCGTGCACGACTCATGGGCGACTCTCACAGTTCCGGACGCCCCGATTCACTTTTTTTTTAGGGGGGAGGCATCCGGACCTGGTTTGGATGTTCGGGGTTGTGAGGGTCGTCCAAGTGGGTGTACAGGGAGGGATGTACATAGAAAAAATTATATATATAATTTTATTTAAAAAAATATCCTTAATTTTTTAAATCCTCTATTCTTAAATTTTTTTTATTCCTGTATTCCACTCGTCACTCAGGCCTGTTGACTGCTGAAGCGGTGGCCTTCGGCCATCAGTCTGACTAGAATTATACGATGGAGGAAGGAACCCAGGGAGATTACTCCGCGATGTGATCTGTATTAAAATTCGATCGGATTTGAGCAGGAGCTTAGATGGATTGCGGAGAAAAACCTACTTAGATCTTGTGAGATTTTAATGCCAATCGCACTGGTGGTGATTTTCTTGGGTTCACTTTCTCAGGGTATTTCTGATAGGGCTGACTGCCAAGGCCGCTAGTGGTAGGTTGCTGTGATAAGTAGGAGACGGAGATAGAGGATTTTAGGAGTACTAAATTTTATCTCCACATTACTACTATACCCTTATAAAAATTAAGCTCTCACAGCTGTTAGGATTATACAATTGTTACATTATAATAATAATCATATTTATTAGAAAAAATATATACGTGATTATGATTTGTAATTATTATAATAACAACTATAATATTTAGTTGTTACAATAGTATTGTTAGATCTACATAGTAGAGCTGGACACTAATTTGTAAAAATGGATAAAAATCAATTTTCAATAAAGTCAGCGGAAAATATATTATCTAGTTGTTTGTTCGATTTTTTTAATTTACCTTTCCAATGGTTGTGGGCGACTTCCAAGGTTAGCATATGATTTTGTTTATTCAGAATTACATTAGTATCATTAATATTTATCAAAATTAAAATGTTTATATTATAATAATTACGATTCTACGACAATAATTAAAATCAAAACTATTTTTGATGAAATATTATTTTGAAAATAAATAAAAAAATGATGATTATTTATTTATTTTTTCTGATTTTAATCACTCCAAGATATTAAAACTTGGTTCATAGAATTATTATTTTTCTTAATGTAAATTTAACCGTTCAATATTTTATTTTCATTTGATTACCATTTTAGTTTTCTCACAATACGCCCTTGTCAATATAACAAATGGTTTTATTTAAAAAAAAATGTTAATGCTTCTCTATAGTAAACAAGGAAAAAAAGTAGGTGCCATGAGGTTGGAGTTTGTGTTCGTTTTGAGCAACGAGTCATCAATCACATGCCTCCTTCCCGCCCTTGTCTTTTTAATTATTTCCTCCTCGTTATTTTAAATTTAACCAAACCACCCATAGCCACACACGCAGCAATAGCATTCCCACCTAATTCAAACTTCTCGGGAATTCAAACCCGAATAGTAAATTATCCTAATTACACGGGCATTATTCACAAAGAAATCAGATATATTTAAATTTACCCCCCGACATATCATTTTCAAAGTCGGTCTCCCCTCTCTACCAGCCCTTGTCTCTTTCCTTTTAACTCTGTTTACTTCGGTCAGAGTGTGAAGTTTAAAAAAAAATTGTTTTATCTGAAATCAATCTATGGAAACTTTTGGTAAACAGCAGGAATATTTTTAAGAGGACGTAATTGAAACAAACATAAAAATAATAATATTATTCTTGTGGAGAAGCAAAAGCGTGGCTATATTTTGCATGTGAACTTTTTTCAGTCTTATCTCCTTTTTTTTTTTTTTTTTTTCTGCCTTCTCATTATTATATCGTCACGCCAAAAAAGACTGAGACTATTCATTTAATTTATCGTCCGCATGTGGCAGTCAATTCGTAGAATCGTAGGCCGGCTTGATTCATCCCGCCCTTTGTGAAAATGGGGGTCGATATATCACGCGAGCTGTCACTTTTCCTTCTTTTTTTTAATAAAAAATAACGTAAACAGAAATTCCCATTAATATATATTTTTTTTCAAAGATTTTAGTAAATATTAATTACAAGACCCACTTATTAAATTAACTGTAGCATCAGAGCGGCGAGGGGGACATTTATTTAGGAAACTGCACCCGTCGTACGACACGCTAACGCCGAGATTCGTGCGCGCGCATCTCCACGCGAAGTCATTGATGCCGGAGCGGTCATTATGTGTTTGTTATGGTCCACAACAAGGTCATTAAATAATATTTAAAAAATATTGCGTCAGAGCAAATGGATTGTTTATTCAACTTATCTTTTAAGTATTTTTTTTACTTTTTTTTTATATGGAGTTGATCAATTTTGACTGTTGATTGAGAATAAAAAATGTTATTTTTTCCCGATAAGATGGTAGCTTTTATTGTAAATTTATTATTAAAAAATGGTATTCATTTTCTACTTTCCGTTTTCCAGTGAGCTTGCTTTTTGGAAATTGTTAAAAGAAATGATTATGAGAAAGGAGTGGGAGAAATATTAGGGAAGGATTTTGGCCCTCTTTCAAGTTTGGCCTGAGTGAGTTGTTCCGGCGAGGCTTTGGAGTCACGTCGACGAATTAGGTTTTTTTTTAAAATTTACTTCTGTTTATTTTTTTTTTCACTGCGGAGTAGCAGTTTTTTCATCATAGTTTCGCTATTTTTCGGTATTTTCTCGGCATATTCCGCTCGAAATTCGTAAATTTTTTGTTTTTGCGGGAAAGCAAGGTGAAAAAAAGGAACTTTGGGGATTAACTAACTTCGATTGTGTGGCTGAGGAATTTCTGCGGTTTAGATAAACTTTAGATTTGTTTTTCTTGTTCTTTTTTCTTTTTCTTTTTACTGTTTTGCATTAGGTCTAGGCTTAGAGACTTAGTTTAGCTTTGTTAGACCATTTTCCACTTTGTTTTTTTTTTTTTGGCAGTCTTGTGGCTTGATCCTTCTGTTGCTGCCAGCTACGCCGCTTTTATGGTTCTTGTTTGTTATTGAAGTAAAGATTGGACTTCGTCGATGCTTAGGGTTTTGAGGGTGCTTGAGTTACCACTTGCATCTGTGACTTTGAGCTTGTCTGAGTTGTATCTTGTGGTAAAAATTCAAACTTTCTACTGATCTGTCTCTTTTTTTTGCTCGATGTTCTCTCAGCAGTGAACTTTCAGGAGCATGCGGAAACGTCTTCAGAATTAGATCATTGACTACGCGCGTGAGTCTGGACGTGATCTTACGCAGTTCTGTGCTCCTCGGGAGTCTTTGGGTTTGTAGGATTTAGTTTAACCTGCTAACATACTTTGAGCTTCATCATTTTTCCTATGGAAGTGAGATCAGAGCCAGGAATTGTGCCGTTCAGTTCCGGCGTCCAGAAAAGCCCAGTGCAAACCCAGTCGCCGATGCAGAGTATGCGATTGGTTTATTCGCAGGATGGCACGGCGTTATACAAGCCGATTACCACTACCACCAACACTTCTCCCGCTCCTGCTTCGTCTCCTGTTCCTGCCCCTCCTGTTCCTGCTGCCTCTGCTTACGAAGGAGGTGGCGGAGGGGGCAGTGGGAGTATTGAACTTCCCTCTTTAGGTTTGCCTGCACAAGGCTTGAATATCAGCACCGGGGAGTCACTGAAGCGGAAACGAGGGCGACCGAGAAAGTACGCCCCTGATGGCACAATGGCTCTTGCTTTAACCCCTTCACCAACTGGAGCAACGGTGAAGCGCCGGCCTTATAACTCCAAGAAGAAGCAGCAGCTAGCTGCTTTAGGTAATCTTCTTTGTACATTGTTTATATCTTCTATCCATGGTTCTGATCAAATGTTTGATGCACTAGGGTTCCAATGTTGCATAATAGGAACTGATTTGAGCAGTAAATCTATTATAGTCAAATAGGAGGAAGAGTAGGAAAGAAATGAACTTTCTAATTTCTCTTGTTTGCTTAGAAGAGAGAGGGGAGGGGAAGTTATTTAATTTCGTTTATTTCCTCTGCTTTTCCGCCCAAATTGGACAAAAGTTGAGGCAAAAGTTTGAGTCTCTAACAATGCCATAAGAATTCTTTTCAGTTCTGTCCAAGTAAACAAGATTGGTCAAATTGATTGGAAGGTTATTTTTACTACTTGCCTTCTCTCCTACTTCCTCTTTAAGCACACACTATAAAAGGGAGATTGGAGACTAAAAGGCATTCCACAACAACACAAAACCCAGATATTGGTATATTTTTTTGGTGCCCAACTGATTGGAGAATTTTTCTAAATATGGTTGGGATGGAACGGTTTTCCTCACAGGAATAAACAAGGCCGCTTGATTTGGTGGTGACCCAAGTTTCTGGTGGATCTGATAGTCTTATTGACATCCATCGAAATACCATTAGACACTTGTATATTTTTTAAGTGTTTGCTTTGTTGATGTAATGCAATATTTGCTTTTAATGTCTAAAATTTTATAGTAAATAATTTCAAAGTTAGATTGTGCATCAGTTATAGAAGTTTTATCACTTTAATTCCTGTGGCCATTAATTTATTTGTTTTAATTAGGAGCACGTCTTAAAAATGCAAACACTTGAGAAAGTGTAACTTGTTGAGTGCCCTTCTTTGTAAGGGTTCAATTTATTTAATCTTGTAAATAGTTTTCTTCTTTGTATGTCTGTGATAATTTAAATGTGTACACTTTAAATTTCTTAAAGATTTTTAATTTTTTATTAGCCACATATCCACTTCTACTTTTCCTTAACTCAAAAATAATGAAGGTTAATTTATTTCACTTGTAGGATCAGCTGGGATTGGTTTTACGCCTCATGTTATTTCTGTGAAGGCAGGAGAGGTACCTCAGATTACATAATGTCTAGGATGAGTAATTTATTTCAGTATTTATATTGTTTGATGGCCATCTGTTCTCTTTAATATTTTTCTTCGGCATTTTCCATATGATTATCATTCTTCAAAAAGGTGGATTATGTGTCCATCATAAGGTGAATTGCTTCAGAAATTCCACTTTCTTTTAATGATTTATTGTTTGCTTGCAACATCCCTGATAATAATAGGTTCATACGCCTCCAGTATAGTTTCTTGTTTGTCTCAACATTAGATGCTGATAGATGAATATAACTACAAAACTGCTATTAGTTAGTAGGTTTTATGCTCGTCTCCAGATGCAACTTCTATGGTTCAATGTTAACCTGTGCAAAAATATAATTTGTCTTAAACTTCTCAAGATTGTCTATTATTCTTCTTTTTAACTTCTACCTGTTTCCATTAGAATAGTCAATAAGCTTATTCTGTGAAGATTTTAATAGCAGATTCCCTGCGTATTCATATGAACATCATGCCCAAAGTTTCTTTGATAATTTTTTGTGTGCTTCGAAGATACACGAGCATTGTGTTGCTGTATAATATTTCGCTGGTATGCATTATTGAGTGTTAATAAGATTTTATTTTTTTTTTTTCTAATTGGGCATTAAAATTTCAGTAGACATGTATCCTAGTGCCACAAACCAAGGATTATAGTCTCTTTGACTAGACTTGGGTTTGCGTACACACATGGACTTGTTAGGAGGTTGTGGGGGTTGCATGGTTAAGGGGTTCCAGTAGTTATGCAACTTTCAAACTCGACCACATTGGTCCCCTATTCTCTTTAGTTCTATAAAAAGGCTGCTTATCCTCTGTGATAAGTGTGTGTATAATCTATTTGCAAACAATAAAAGTTTCATATTGCATTGTGTGTTTGGTCAGGTGGGCGGCTATGAGTGAAATTCAGGATTGCGTTGATGGATTAAACAAGTATACTAAACAATCTAGCATGATAGGTGGTATTAGATCCATGACCCATGAGTGACCAAGCATATGTAGGTGGCGATCCTGCTCTTCCCAGCCGAAGTTGGAAGGTGGCATTTGGGAGATAGATTATCTTGCATGGAGATGATCCTTGTCATGGTTCAAGTTAATTGATGTTCTGACGGGGACATCAAATCATGCTTACGAAGCATTGTGTGAGATCCAAGGAACCTTCATTAAGGAGTTACGGGAGCAAATTTAGGGGTTGCAGTAGTCCCACATTGCTGACTATGGCTATGACATGCCTGAGATTAAATGTTACTTAGTCTAAATAGTACAAGATCTTGGGAGTGGGTAAGGACTTCGACACTTGGTTGCAGTATAACTATTTTTCATGGAATGGATGTGCATGATCCAATGCATGTAAGGGCCATGTCCATGAATTGACCACAGTTACCTGGCTTGTGGTGGCGTTGACAATTGGTCAGATGCAATGGGGAACCCATCTACACATGTGCTGAGTTGTAGTTCTATTCTGGCCAAAGTACTGATTGGAGTAGACTTGTGCTTGTAGTGGATCTTTTCTATAGAACAATTTGTTTCTGATGTGTTATGATACTCAATATACGCAATCTTGCTAATTGAGGTATCTGTTCAAATCCCTATAGCTGATGTGTTATGAGACTCAATATGGACTCTCTTGCTGATTGAGGTTTCGGTTTAAATCCCTATGGCTAGTATAAGTTCTTTCTCAAGACATTAATCTTCTAATATTTATATGATGTTTACTTTCAGGATGTATCGTCAAAAATAATGTCCTTTTCTCAGCATGGTCCTCGTGCTGTTTGCATTCTTTCAGCAAATGGTGCGATATCTAATGTAACATTACGTCAGGCGGCAACGTCAGGTGGAACTGTAACTTATGAGGTCAGTGATCAAACCGCCAAATGATGGTTTTCCCAATTTAGTTTCATTTTTCTCATTTCCTGCTTGAAAGTGCATGAAGTTTTTTCCCGCAAATGGCTACTAATCATGCAAGTCTATGAGTATCCATTGTAAGTTATGCTTTGCTGAATCATGGTCAAACGTTCAAAATAATGGAGTTTTATTTAATTATTCTTTTACACATTAACAAACATGTTATTTACTGCTGTTGTTGCTCTGTAATAATTTTAGTTCTATATCTTCCACAGGGACGATTTGAGATATTGTCACTGTCAGGCTCATTTCTACTTACAGAGAATGGAGGGCAACGAAGTCGTACAGGTGGATTGAGTGTTTCACTTTCTGGTCCTGATGGCCGTGTGTTGGGTGGTGGAGTGGCTGGAATGTTGACGGCAGCTTCTCCGGTTCAGGTCATCTACATTCTGTTCTCTCGGTTCTTTGCTATAGACTATTATCATGTCAAGCAGGAGCCCATAATCTTCTCTATGGTTCATGTTATCAAATTTCGTCGTTAACAAATACAAACACAACTCAAAACGTGTGTTTCACTGCAGGTTGTTGTGGGGAGCTTCATTGCTGACGGGAAGAAAGAACAGAAGCAGAGTGTTCCTGGGGAACCGATGTCCGCGCCTGAAAAACTTGCACCGGTAGGGGGGATGATGGCCCACAGCCCACCATCACGGGGCACCCTGAGTGAATCCTCAGGCGGACCTGGCAGCCCATTCAATCACAGTACTGGGACATGCAACAATGGCAACCAGCAGGGATTGCCTAACATCCCATGGAAATGAGTTGCTGATTATGCTCCTCTTTAGGCCTAGTCTTTAGTCACTGGAAACGAATTACTGCTATTTCATCTGGTTGGTTTCTCTGCTCCTCCCATTGTTGTGCTAGTCGATCTAAGTTTGTTTTTTTTAGTAAACTATTAGGGATTCAGTTGTAGTTTGTGTTAGATTACTGCTAATCTAATGTTCTGTTTGTTCTACTAATGCCTGAGAAGCAGCCAAACTTCTGTATAAAAGGTATTGTTATTGCATATGTATTAACACTCGACTAGATCTAAACGTGTGCCTTTGTTAGCTTAATCTTCAGTACGATTTGTAGTTAAAGTCTTGTATAATGTTACTGCTGGTGCATGTGTTCATGATCTTCTTTGGCTGTTAATCCTTTTTGGTTCTTCTGCATTGCACTTCCATTCTCTATGAACTGTGAAAAAGGGATAACTGGAAATAAGATATGCTCATGATCCTTTAAAAATGTCATCCTAAAAAGAACAAAATCAAAGGGGGGAAAAATCCACTTCCAACTCATTATTTCATTGCGGAATGATCAAGAGCTTACAACGTTGTCAGTTGGGAAAATATCCTTGAGAGGTACCAAGTTGAATAAGTTAACAGCGGTCTTGATGGCAGAAGCAACGCCGCCGCCGTTGCTGTCGTCGTCGATCTCATCGCCACCGTATTGGCTGATAGTGATCCTCGTGATGTGATCGATGGTTCCGTCGCGGAACACGAGGATGCCTTCGTCCTCCATGTCGCAGTCCTTCATGGGGCGGTAGCATTTCTCGAAGACACGGTCCTGCGTTCTCGTCAGCGACATGGTCCTGGAACAGAACGACGACAGATCACTTGTCAAATTCAACGTCGAGAACAGCTGAGTTGTTGAGCAACTCGATCAAATTCGTTGATTTGATTGCTTTTCAATAAAAAGTCGCGATCTTGATCGCGGAGGAACCGTTCTCTCTCATCTAAGGTCTCTCACCTGACGTGGAAGAGGTTGGGGAAGAGGGTGGGGCCGAGGTAGAACTCGAGGGCCAAAAAGAAGGCCTTGTAGGTCGTCAGGTGCAGGCCGTCGATGCGGGGATAGGGCAGACGCGGCCGGGGACCCACCCCGGCCCCGGCCCCGGCGCCGCGCCTCCTCCCCTTCCCCCTCCCGCCGCGCGCCGCCGCCTCAGACCGCGACGCATACTCCCGCCAAGTGACGGCCGACGGCTGCTGCTGTTCTTCCGGCAGCGGAGGCGGGAGGGGTACGAAGCCGGCGGCGGCCATGAGGGGCTCCAACTCGTCGTGAGTCATGATGGGGCGGAACGTGCGGGTGTGCCACAGCGCCAGCTTCTTCGCGACCATCTCCTCTAACTTGACCGGCTTCCCCGCCATGGCCGTCGTCACCGTCTATCTACCGCTTCAAAGCGAGGTTTTGCGAGGGGGAGGGAGAAGAAAGGAAGGAGAAAGGGTTCCGTTTGGTTTTAGAAGGTGGGTCAAGAAGGAAAGAAAGGAAAAGCGGAAAGACAGTGAGCGAGATGGCGGAAGAAAATAATTTCTACTTTTGCAGGGGCTAAATCGAATTTTTTTTTTCCTACGAAAAAATTTAAATTTTTAGTCTTCAGTGGACACCAAAAATTAATGCTGACATTTACATAGAGATTGAGGCCGATCGATCCGTTATTTTCATAAGATATCTAAAATGGTCAACAGGACGATCCCGATTCGATCCATCGCTTCAGGCTTAGTAATTTCTCAGCGTGCATGTGCCCTACGTTGAACGTGTCAGGATTTATTTATCTCACCTCGATCAGTGGTCACAGCAGCTATTAGAGAAGAGCTCTTTTGCTGCTCCATCGGTGGAAATGCCATCACCAATAATCTCCACATGAACAAGCTCCATCCTTGAAGTGGTGAAACCGAACATGGTCCCTGATTATGATGGTCACCCTCTCCGACTTGGCAACTAGCTTTGCAAAAGTGTGACAATCGCCGCAAATCCTCAAGTTCTTCATTATCCTGATCGGCTTAACTCCGCTCGAGTTCATCACTCCGGATGCAATTGCTAACTTCTCGCTGTGATACCGAAGCGATTCTTCCTTCTGCTCTTCTCCTACATCATGCAGCACAAAATCTGTGTCTGGAATGTACCCCAATGTGGTTGTTCTTCTAAGCAGTTTGCTTAGCTCCTTCGCAATGCCGTCTGCTTGTGGGTGCGACATGTCTCCCGCAACAAACACATGGATTTTCTTGCCTAATTCGATCCAGCTGCGGCCTGGTTCTTTCTTCACTCGACGGTCTCTCATGGACTTTCGCACTTGCTCCGCTTCGGTCCAATGGTGAGTGTCTGCGTAGATGTTTGATAGAAGTATGTGCGAGCCTTCGTCCTCCGGTTCCAATCTTAGAACCCGGTTGGCCGCATATGCTGCTAAATTTGCATTCTTGTGCACTCTGCAAGCTCCTAGGAGTGTTCTCCATATGACTATATCGGGTTCGAAATTCATATCCACAATGAACTTCACAGCCTCATCCAGCTTCCCAGCTCTTCCAAGTAGATCGACCATGCAACCATAATGCTCCCTCCCCGGCTCTATACCCCAAAGCTGCCTCATTGATCTAAAATAGTGCCAACCATCTTCCAGAAGACCAGCATGGCTACAGGCAAAGAGAACGCCGAGAATGGTGATATGGTTGGGTTTGGGGCCAAAGACCTTCATGGATTCGAAAAGCTTCAAGGCATCACTGCTTCTTCCATGTTGTGCCAAGCCTGAGATCATGGTGCTCCACGAGATCACATCCTTCTCTGGCATTCGACAGAACACCTCGTCTGCTTCCTCTAAATCCCCACACTTGCAGTACATATCTAGTAGTGCATTGCTAAGAATCAAATCACGGTTATACTTGAGTACATGGACGTGGACTTGCCTCCCCATCTCAAGCAGAACCATCCCTGTGCAAGCTCTCAAAATGCTAGTTAGCGTGCTTTGGTCCGCAAAGAACCCAGCTTTCTTCATCTGGGTGAAGAGGTTGATGGCCATGTATCCATCTCCGCCCTGCGCGAAGCACCCAATGAGGGAATTCCAAACCACCAAATCGGGAGTAGCCGTCTCATTAAAAATCCTGTATCCATAGTCTAAGTCACCAAATTTGGAGTAGACGTCGATCAGGGAGCTTCTCACGAAGGCGTCCGACTCCAAGCCATGCTTCACTATACAACCATGAATTGACCGGAGAGACGCTGAAGTGGGACAAGCTCTGAGAACCGATGAGAAAGTATACATATTAGGCGCAATTCCTTCTCTTTGCATCGAAATCAGAAGCCTTAGAGCTTCTTCATCCAGCTTGAGATTGGTCAGCGCCGAGATCATAGTAGTCCAAGACACCACATTTCTCACAGGCATAGCGTCGAACACCTGCCGCGCCTCGTCCATGTGGCCGAACCGGACGTACATGCCCATCAAGGAGTTGCGGAGGAACAACTCCGGAGAACGGCAGCCTGACGTCAGGTGGAGATGCACAAGCCGACCTTGCTCGACGGCGTGGTGCCGGACGCAGAGTTTGATGAGGTTGGAGTAGGAGATGGAGTCGGCGGAGAGGCCGAGGGCGTCGAGCGAGGCCATGGCGGCGATGGCGTCGGACAACGCGCCGCGCTGGCATAATCCGGCGAAGGTTGTGAGCAAGGGGTGGGGCGGGGAGGGGCTCGAGGGCGGAACCGCGGGGTGCAGAACTGGAGGCACCCGCCTGGCGATGACTCTCATCTATGTGACATTGCGACCTCCGTAGCCAACATGGAGAATCCGGTAAATTTTCTAATGGGCTTTTAAATGGGCCCAAAAACTTCCGGTCCAAATTCGCGTAGGTTATCCGACGACTCTATAAATATTGAACTCTCTCGAACGTCCGTCTTCAACTTCGTCCTCTGCTCTCGTATGGCGGCGACCTCTCTTTCAATTTGTTTTGCCCTTTTCGTCCGATCTCTTTCATCTGTCCGCGCAGTGGCGTCGCCGATTCGCTCCTTTCATCGGTCACTCCATCGACGATCGAGTCCTGCGATCAGGCGAAGCTAATCTCGCGGATCGCATGGCCGAGCCGAGCGGGTGATATCTCTTCTCTGATCTCGCTCTTGTGGCTGATCCGATGTTTTTAGTCTCTGTGTCTGTTCGATCTGTGTTTTGTTTCCTCTTGTTGCTTCCTTCCATCCATTGAACAATTTCTTCCTGGTCGATCTGAGTTTTTGTTCATCTGTAATCGCTAGTTCGTTTTTGGCAAATCCATCCGTGCATTAGTCAGGTAACAGCGGGAGAAATCCAATTGCTTTTACAGTTACATGCTCGGGAAATCGACGTTGCTCTTCGTTACACGCTTAGTTTTAAACCTCTTAGACTCGCGTGTTCCATAGGGGCACTACATTGGACGGATTTAATTTTCTAATTTTGTTTCTCATTTTCCTTGAATTATTCTCGGAACTTATAGATCTTGATGTGAAGTTAAAACCTGATTCTGTGTATAAATTCTATAGTACCATCTAAAATAAAATATGAATTTCAGATTCTCCCAGTTTTAAATAAAATTGGAAGCTTTATTACGTGAAATACGCTCAAGTCTGCTCTGATTTCGTTATGTTTCGCATTTTTTTTTGTTAAAATATGATGAAATACGACTTGATAAGGATTTTTTTTTTTTTTTGCATGCTCTGATTTCATTATAGTTTTAAAAAGTAATTCTTTGTCAAAGTGACGCCAAAAATGATATAAATAATAGAAATTATATGACGTTGAACATTTAAATATGGGAAATATAAGTCAGAACAATAAAAATAGAAATATTATTTTGGATGGGAAATATAAGCAAACTAATAAAATTAAATATTTAACGATTGCGTTTGTATTGATGTCATTAGTTTAAATGAGTTTTATGTATAAAAGGTTCAAATGCAAGTGACATTTGATGAATCAATGATAAACGTTTCGTGTTTTAATACTTGTACCACACAACAATATTAATATATCCATATAAATGACTAACCACTATATTAACACGCAATATAAAATGTAGTTAAATTTAAGGCTTAATCGCATAAGTGCCATTGTGTTTATTAAAATTGTTTTTTTTACAAATATCAATTTTTGCTAACCGTTTTCCCAAAACCAAGCTAAATTTTTTGTGGTATGTGCATGGTAAAATTATCTTAGAAACACCCCCAATAATTAATGGTACCAATTGGACAAGACTTTTAGTAAAAGATGATTACATTAACTTAGGCATCACTTACAGCTTGTCCATGAAGGGAGGTAAATAATCCAATAG
>JBAMIE010180328.1:0-13336 GCA_037177295.1 Kaempferia parviflora | reverse complement strand
TACAATTATATTGTGCGAAAAAAATGAAAAAAAAAGTTTACATTGTTTGTGGGAATTGGATCTTCATGGTCCATCGTAATTAATTTGTTACAAAATCAAAGTTTTGGGAGATATTAGGTTGTAGAGACGAAATAGATAAAGAGAAAAAGAGAGAAAAGAGATGGACGGAGGAGGGAGAAAGAGGGGAGGGATATATAAATTTTATAAAAATTTTACACTTTTCACCTAAGGGTATTTTTAAGAAAGTAAAATTAGAGTGTGTTTAGTAAATGTTGGAGTCAGGATCCCCTATTCCACTTTTTGTGGACCAAGGGATGGTCCATAATACAATTGTGGCAGGATCTCGGCTACGATTCGGTCGCTATTGGTTGCGATCCATCCTTGGGTTTACCTTGATATTTATGTTGTAGTTTGGATCGGGGAAGGCGGTCGGAGGTTGTCTGGAAGTTCCTCTGCTCGGCGTTTGGTAGCCTGGCCATCCAATCGCCCCCGATAGCCTCTGGGCGGTCTCCGGCTGTCTACTCCGATCTAAACTACAACTTGAATAGAAAAGTAAACCCAGGGATGAATCATAATCAATTGCGGCCGAATCACAGCAACGATCAAACCGTAATTACATTTTGGATTATCACCTAATCCATACAAAATGGATTAGAAAATTTGGTCTCGTGAATGTTGATGTGTAGATAACGGCTCCCTAATTTTAATTTGGCACTTCAATTTCAATACTCGTAAATTAGAATTCGAATTTCTAGAAATAATTTATGTTCTCAGCGGTTTGGCCCAAATCGTGAACCCGGCACGTTATAATCCCCGTTATAAAACTTAAGAGGCAATAACTCTTTTTTTTATTATTGTTTTATTTTTACGATATCCCAATTCCTAGGCTCCGACGGACTCCGTCGAGTGGCGCTCGCGGATGGCACTGAAAGCTTTCATTTGCCGGCCATGTTGCGTATCGTCGGCGATTCCTCCCTCAATTGAACCTTCTTGGAGGTCTTCTTTCTTCGTCGGCCAACCTCTCGAAATCTCCATCCCAAACCCCCCTCCAGGTATTGTCGAATTTGAGATTCTTTATAGACAATGCGAGTAACTTCTCCTCGCTCTTCAGTCTTCTGTGCTCATGAGTGGGTGGTTTAATCATGTATTGTTTTTTTATTGCTCCTGTTCTTATAGGGGAAAAGATAAAAGTTTTGCAGTGCTCATATATTTGTTGAAAAAAATTGAAGTTTATTTTTTTAGACGAAGCCATACTGCTTCTATTTTCTGTATATATAGACAATGCGAGATACTTCTCCTAGTTCTTCACAGTTCAGGAGTGGGTCATTTCACCATTTATTTGTTTGGAGATGCTTCTCCTCGGTCTTCAGGTTTCACAGTTCATGGGTGGGTTACTCAAAATGTCTTTTTTCCTTTTTTGATCCCATTCTTATAGTGGAAAAGACAAATTTTTCTGTATTTTGTATTCCTTGAAGAATTTTGAAATTTAACTTCTTGAGATGTACCTTCTAGGGTACATATAAATTCCCATCGATTATGCTCCCTAGTGGTACTTTTTTTTTTTCTGTAGGATGCTTTCTTTCTTCTTTTTCCCCCCTTCAATTATATCCAAATTACTTTATTTATCAGGAGACTATACTCTGAAGAGACCAGGTATCATTGTATCGAAGAAATTGTCAGGACTGGAGGAGGCTGTACGAATTCAAAGGTATGCATAGTCAATATTCTATGTTTTAGTAGATTTCACAGGGCACGACAACAAGTTTCACCCCATTTTCTATGAGCGTATATGTTGTCATAATGTAGCTATTTGTTGTTCTGGCTCTTTCCTGTATTTTTGTTTAGGGTGAATTGTATGAATTTTAATTAGTATTTTCCATTTGCATTCTAACCCCTATTCCTTATGATTTAAAATTCAGTGAACACCTTGAATGTCATGTTCTGTAGAAAGAGGCTATCTAAATGGCATTATTTTAGTCTCATGTAGTGCTAGTCAAACTATTTTTACTCTAGTGATGTTGCATGACACACCAGTGATGATTCAGACAAGCTATGGCAAGGATTTGTTTTTACATCTCATGACGAAAAATTGATGATGCTTGAAAGATTTTTTTTTTTAAATGAAATAAACAAACATTGTACCGATTAGATTCATGGTGCCTGCAGTATATTTAAACAACCCATCTCTTCTTTCTCAATTGCCCACTCAGTAGGTTTCCCTGAGGGGATCTGTGTAAAATAAAGCACACTAGGGTTGAGGTGGGGTTTGTGCCATATTTTGAAACTTTTTTCGTCATGTTTATGTGTTACTAAAATCTATTTTACTTGTTATCATTGTAGACTTGCTGCAGTATGCTTAATTCTATGGACAAGTTTTGTTGATCAGTGGTCAGTAAAGCGTTTTATTGAATGGTGTGTTTACTGAGTCTTTTAATTTGAAGGTCAAGAGAACTACATGGTTCAATAAAATTAAGAAAAAGGCCACCGTTAAGGCGTGGAAAAGTTTCTGGAAGGCTTCCTGTTCCTGATCACATCTGTAGACCTCCATATGTTGATTCAGGATTGTTGCCGGAACTATCTAGGGAGCATCAATTACATGATGATGAGGGTATTTCTCACATGAAGGCTGCCTGTGAGCTTGCGGCCCGTGTCTTAGATTATGCAGGAACATTGGTTAGAGTAAGTACCTATCCTTTGTACTTAGGTCATTATCTGGAGCAAGACCCATGAATACTTGGCAAATTTATCTGAAAAATTTGTCATGTTTATGCATATTCCACAGGGCTACATTTAATGTTTTTTGAACAATTATAGTGAAATATACTTTAGTTGTTCCTACTACACCCAAAAGTTTATAAATTTTTGTTGGTGAGCTACAATTCCTCGAGCTTAAACATTCTGGGCTAGTGATTAGGCTTGAAATTAATGGCTTTTTTTTTTTCTCATTTATGTGGGTTGTGGCAATTGGTATTTAGGTGGAACTAATCTTAGGCATGGTTAGGTGTTGGAAGGGGTTTCCTTATGCTATGGCATAGCCACTTTTGGGCCTCACATACCTTTGATTAGGGATGCTTCTAGATTGAGTTGGATTTTGGGCCTTGACAAGTTGTCAGACCTAAAGTGAGGGAGATTATGACATCCCGATTTCGTCCTACTTGAAGAAGTGTGGGCTATTAAAGAAGGTTTACAAGTTCATTACATGAGGTACTTCTAACTTGAACTTGTGCATTTTGGGATAGTAATTGAGCCTCATAAGTTAGTATTTTGGTTCTCTAAATTATGCTTGGTCATGGTAGTTCTACCAGGCATGTGATATTATTCAATCTTTAGAATATAATTAGTTATGCTAAGAACCAATGCACATTGATCTGGATCCATTATTATTGCCAGCCTCTTCCACTGTGGACTCCTTATAGACTGACCAACACATAGACTCATGAGTTACTTTGAATGGGTTCCTTTTTGCCAAACAATCCTTTTAATTGAGTGCAGGTAGACCCAACACTCCTTTGAGTGATTTTCCTCCTTTAATGTTGACATTAATGATATATATAAGATCATTTTGTGCATTTATTAGCATGCACTATTAACATTAATTCTCAAAAATTATCCTTGTAAGTCTTAATTGACAAATCAATTTACGAATTATGTGTTATTGTTGTTTTTTTAGCAACTCAAATGCCAGTTTATCTTGAAGATACAATTTATGATTTGTTTCAAGAAATTAGCTCAATAATTTTACAAAAGTTCATTAAATCAAAATTTTCCCTCTTTTCTCATGTGATGCGTGGGGCATTACATATCCATGTTCTCTTATTCTGTTTTGGCTAAGATATGGGCATTTGAGATTGACTTAAAAAATCCTAATTTTGGTGTACTCACCTGCCTTTTGATTTAGATAATTTTGTTCGACATAAGGCATTCTTATGCATGGCGTAGTCAATCTCTATTAAGAGGTTTACACTGTTAATGTGGTTATAATGGTAATTGCTGTACCTAAAATATTAGATCATGCCCTCATTAGCATTAAACTCCTTACTGTTGTTCGTCTAGGAGTTTAACAATACATGCAAACAACAGATAATATATATGCTTGAAATAGCAAATTTTCATTTGTTATCTACTAAACTTATTTTGAGTTTGATGTAAGGTTCACTTCTCATTATCATTTGTTTTCCAACTGCTTTCTTTTATTCTTGTTTAAGGTGCCCCAATTTTATTGCATTTATTATTTCTTATTCTCCCTACAAATTCTGTGTGCTTAAAATATTGTATTAACTGTTTGAGAGATGCTTCCATTCATCAGCCATCTGTAACGACAAATGAAATTGATAAAGCAGTTCACAATATGATAATTGATGCCGGGGCTTACCCTTCCCCACTTGGGTATGGTGGATTTCCCAAAAGTGTTTGCACATCAGTAAATGAATGCATGTGCCATGGAATACCTGATTCCCGCCAACTACAGGTTTTATGGTGCCTTAATCGTTCATATTTTTCCCACTTTCTATAGGTTTCTTGATTGTCCTTCAGCTTGCAATGCCTTTCTACTGCAGGATGGGGACATAATAAACATCGACGTGACTGTTTATTTGAATGTATGTTATTCTACTTTTAAGTATTTTTTACTCAATTCACCTATAGATGGAAATAATATTTTTTGGCATATCAACGCATATATTATTTAACACTTGCTATGAGCATTATCAAGACAAGGCTTGATGTTTGACAAATTAGATTAGAGTCAATTAAAGATTTTCCCCCCTCCAATCATGCTTATTATTGTTTACTGTAATTTCTTTTCTTTTCTTTTTTGGAATTTCAGGGTTATCATGGGGACACGTCAAAAACATTTCTATGTGGAAATGTCAATGAATTGACAAAGCGTCTCGTCAAAGTAAAGCTCAGCAGTATTTCAATTAAGACATTTGTCATAATCTCGTATAACTATTTTTCATTTCAATGTGACTTTATGGTGATATTGTGAACAATACATAATGTACGAGATATGGTCATCTGCATTTGTCAGGTTAGTAATCTAAGATGCAACCATGAATAGATTGTGTTCTTGGTGAAAATGTAATGATGAAAGGAGATTCAGCTTGGCGGTGTGTTTGGTATAATCTGTGGACAACACAAGTTGGGGATTCCATGGATTGGATGACTTATGACTATTCAGTTTGGTAAACCTTGGCCTGAAGCTGACATCTCTAAAAGAAGTCTACCTCTTATGTCTGTTGAATCTCTTATTAGTCAATGTAGGTTGGATATGACCAATCCATATAGGTCTCTCTATGACAATATATATTTTATCTGATTGATTAGCCTTTAGTCAGTACCATTTACTTTTTTCGGGACTTTTAGTAGATTAGATTAAGAGATTTCATATGTAAGACTTTTCTTTGAAGCAAATGTTGATCTTTCTTCACAGTAGGTGAATTAAGATAGATTGAAACTGTTTAACTGTGGAGAAAAAACATGAAATATTTCAGCAAATGAACGATACTAATTGCTCTAATGTTGTTATTACTGGGTAGCAAAGTTCTAGTAAGGCATACTTCAAGCAATGACTTCAAAGATACCAAAACGGAAATTAGGTAGAATTTGACTTTATATATATATAATTTTTTCTCTAGGTGGCTGAAGAATGCCTAGAGAGGGCCATATATGCTTGCAAAGATGGTGCAAACTTTAAGAAGATTGGCAAAAGAATAAGGTATATTTGATCTCTTACCTGATAATTTTGTGCTATGAAGAATTTAAGTTCACTGATAAGTTTCATCTATAAATTTAAAAACTCCTATTTAATTTTTGGCGGCGATGATGGCAGTGGGAAGGGGGACCCAACATCAATTTAAATCAGCAATAAGTAACTTGGTGTTGTGTACAAGGCAAGGAAACTGTTATATACTTTTGTACGAGGTGTCAACTAGGTAGGTTTAAAATATTAGAGTTGCCATAAAACAAATATTCACTTTTCTACCGTGTCAATCTATGGCTAAAGCTACAATTACTTTGTCTACTTTATTCCTACTAGAGTCAAGACGGGTAGTTTAGAATTTAGACATGAAATAACAGTGTCACTTGTAGCTAGGATAAAACACTATTGGCTTATACCCATAGATATATTTGAAGCCATTCCTCTAATTTATACATAACTTCAAAGAGCACTAGACTATATAATATAATTATGATAGTCATTTTTATGGTTCTTAAGTTTTAGTCATTGATCAAATCAAAAAGAAGAATATAGAAAATATACTCAAGATTCATACAATATTCTAGTCATTGAATCGCTTAGCCATTTGATATGTTTTTGAATTTAATTTAGCTTTTGATGAACATTTTCCTTCATGCTTAACTTTTCTCCACATTATTAGTTGTTCATTGACTCAGTGATGGTGATTTGTTTAAATCATGTTTCCTGGAGCTTGTGGATGTGGCCTTAAACGGCATGTAAATACATGTAAAAATAATGGGATTGTCATTATATTCATATGAATTGCACAAAGCAAGCTATACTGCACTGGAAGAAGTATTGCTGTATGGACAGTGGGCATCTCTCCATGTATTTTGTATTCAATTTATTGTCTATAGAAAATAACGGGTTGATAAACTCAGATTATATATGCAGATTTTGATGATAGGATTATAAGATCCTCTAGCCTGATAAAAAATAATTGCCATGCATGTACTTGTAAGAAAGCACAGACAATATTCACACACTTCTGCACTTTTTGTACTCTTTTATGAATAAGGCTGTCAATTTCTTCTTATGCTTAAGATTTACATCTAAAGCTTCTGTAGATTCATTTGAATATTTATTCATTTTTCTGCACAATATTTAGCGAGCATGCTGAAAAATATGGCTATGGTGTTGTGGAGCGTTTTGTTGGTCATGGTGTAGGGACAGTATTCCATTCAGAGCCACTCATCTTGCACCATCGTGAGTATTTTTTCTCATCTGTCGGTTAATTATCTCTGTTGATGTCACATGTACTTGCATTTATTCATGTTGTGCTAAATGTGATTGCATTAATAAACTTGAGAGGAGTGTGGATTTTATGACCGCCATTCTGTGAGATCTTACATCATATAAAACTTATTATAAGTTTCCTGAAGAGTAATTTTAGTGTGATACGTAACCTTCTGCGATAGTGCATTAGACTACTTGTGAATAATTTGACTAAATGCTGCCTTGCAGATATTTGAATCATATTTGGTTCACATCAGGGAGTGATAGTTGAAATGAATGTTCTAACAGGAATTTTAGATCTATCTGAATCTTTTAGTTATCGGTTTGGTTGGATGACCACGTAGTATCCTTTTTAAGCAATAGTTTTCTTTGTATAAAGATTTAAGAATTTCTGATCCTTGTGGAATGTGGAAGCTTAAAGGGATGTTCTTTGGCCAGGTCATTAAAGGGCAAAAACTGTCATGTTGTACAATGGCTAGGGTTTCTTGGTTAGTAGTTGCAGCACTGCACGTATATGTTCTAAGAGTAGTTTTGTCCTTTGATTACTTCTGTATTTTTTGTTCTAGTGACTAATTAGGGAATGATGAGCTTAATTTTATTATTAAGCATTTAGAATTTCTTGCAATGCATCGGTTCTTATACAGTAATGTTGATAGGTAATTTATGTTCATCACTTGATATTACATGTCTATCAGATAGGATTAAGGAACCAATAGTGATGATTGTTACTTGTATGGCACCTTATTGTTTATGCTCATCTTTGTTATGAATGCATACTGCAGAGTGTTCCAGCAATCTTACACAGTAGAATGCATCTTTGAATGCTAGAATATTTGAAGAGGCATTAAGAATTAAAGCTTTAATACTTCTAACTGGCATTTGAATCTATTTTTTGAACAATCATCATAGAATTTGACTTTGCGTATATGATCTTTACTGATGAGAATTGTTTTCTAATTAGGTAATGATGAATCGGGCTGCATGGTTGAAGGTGAAACATTTACCATTGGTAAATATGTTATACCTCATTAATTTTCTGTCAGTTTTATGTTTCAATGCTAGGTTTCTTGTGCTTGAAGTGCACAACTATTAGTACATGCTGCATTCTAAAGAATATGAACTCGCTTCTTCTATCTGCATATATTTGTGCAACCTGGGTTTTGAAATCTTAATGCACCTTACTATACACAACCTAAGTGTTTTTTTTTTTTTCCCTATATTCTCAAATATTCTTACTAATGATGCTAGACTAGTAATTTAAGCAAGCCAGAGTAATCTTATGTGCAAGTACTCCTTTATCTATTCTCTGGCTGCTAAATCCTTGAAGGTTCATTTCCAGCTTTGTCTTCAGGAACTAAATCAGATATACCATTGTATTACTAGTTACTTGTAAAGGACATTTGTTATGAACCAGTAATTGGTGATAAAGAGGAAAAAAAAGGGCAGAAAAACAAAAGAGAGGAAGAAATAGAGAGAGAGAACTCGTATTATTGCATGCTTATCCTCTATTACATTATTTTTTTATAAAATAAAGATACAACTTGCTGCAGTTAAAAAATATTAATTAAAATTCATCTCTGTTTATTTTCCTTGTTCTTTGTATGCCTTTGAGATCACTTCTGAACCTTCAGTTTCTCCAGATCCGTTCATATTTGCTAGGCTCATTTGTCAAGATTGGATCTTCGCCTTGTTCGGTCCTAGATGATATTGTATCAACATTCATATAGTAGGTTTCTTGCAAACCCTTTTGGAGCCCATATTAACCATATACATATTGGGTTTCTTTTCGCCTACATTAGACTTTTGGCCCTAAGAATAAGCAAGCTTATAGAATTTTGTATTTATTTAACTTATCTACTATGTTCCTTCTTTTTGGGATGCTTTAAGCTCTTAAGCGAGATGTCTGTTCTTAGAAGCATAGCATTTATCAATTATCATGTGGTTTTATGATTTCAGAGCCGATCCTAACCATGGGAAGTACTGAAAGCATTACTTGGGACGACGGGTGGACTACTGTAACTGCAGATGGTAGTCGTGCCGCACAGTTTGAGCACACAGTTTTGATCACCAGGACTGGCGCAGAAGTTTTAACAAAATGCTGAGGTCATAGTCCCATACAAAAGTCTCTTAATCACTATAATGGTAATCTCGATTTAGTTTAGCCTCTGTTTTTCATTGAATTGCTTGTTCACTCGATTTGATTGACTTGACCAGCTTACTTGGTCCCACTGGCTTAATTAACCCTTGTATTTACAATCATCTATCAGATTGCTTATTCTGTAGAAAACTATAAGGTAAAAAACAACTCTTTTTACAACCAAACCTGCGAGTTAATCTGTAAAATTACTCAGTTATTCTTTTATGGATCCAATTCTGATAAGCATGCATGCTATCTTGTTCCGCATCATTGGAGAGACACATATGGTGAGCAATGAATTTGGTGCTGCACATTTTTTTTTCCCTTCTGAATAATTGTAGAAAATTTGAATTGAATTATCTTTGATTCAGGATGCTATTGCTGTCACCGCCCCAACTAAGGGAGCTTAAACGAGACAGAATTCTCAGTTAATATGAAGCATCGATGGCATAATTATTGCTAGAAACAGTGGCCATTTATAATGCCTGGGATTTTGTATTCTGATGATTATTTATGTGACACCAAGAAGTTGAGCACTGGATTTTGGGGAATAATTAATTTTGAGTTTAAAGTCCTATAAAGTGTGTGTGTGCGTATTTTTTTTTTTTAGCTTTTGGAAATTGATGAATTATGAAGAATATGAGGTGAATATATTTGTTGATTCTTAGGGCACTAGGGGATATTTGCGGAGAATATTTCTTCAAATATCTCTTCTAAAATATCCCTTGTTGGAGGGGAATATTTCAAAGTTATTATAAATCATCGGGCACAAGTTTATGTCCGGTGATTTCTCTGCGGTGTCTGGCATCCGGGCCACCAAAAGGTGGGAACAGTGTATATATATATATATAGAGAGAGAGAGAGAGGGGTGGGATTTGAGGATATTTGGAAGGTGAGACTCATAAAGATTTAGTTAGGGGAATATTTGATTAGGATGTTTAGGATATTTAAAAATAGAAATATTTTATTGATGATGTGGATGTAAGAATCATAAATATTTGAAAGAAATATTAGGGTTTATGGATACTCTTAGGGTGGGGGATATTTTAGAGATATTTGTAATCATCGGGCATGATTTTTTTTTATTTAAAAAATTAAAATAAAATAAAAAGATAATGTGAACGTTTAAATATTTGAGGATGGATGTGACTATAAATATCTTACTATATTTATTTATTTATTTTGTTAAAAATCTGGACCTTTAATAACTAATTTTCATATTCATACTACGATAAATATTCCTGTTCAGAGATATCAAATGAAACATATCAGATTAATTTTGTGATTAAAAATCCTAAGATGATAATTTTATATTACGAGAGGTATAATGCATATAATAGCCCGTTCTTTGAGGTCCAGTTTAAGCCCATCAATCCAACGTTGGAGAAAGCAGATGTGCGCCACCAAACGTCATAAGCACCGTAGATATTAGGGCAACACGTAGCAGCTCTTTCCCATTTTCCCGACCACCGCCACGTCGCTTCTATATGTATTGGTCCCTGATCAAACGTGCTTCCTCCGCCGCCCGCAACCACCACCTCAGCCGTGTGCGTCTTCTGGAACTAGTGCCGTCGTCTTCAGGTACGAGCCTGGCAGCAAAGCCGTTTGCTTACTTAATGTTCTACTTTAAAAAATATAAATTCTTCGAGTTCGAGTCGTCCGAATCTGAAGCCCTGTATTTTTTTTTTCTGGAGAAAAATGTAAACCTAAATGACCATGATCGACTCCCTTGTATCATTTCTTTCTTTTACAGAACTCCAAATTATGAATTTTGCTGCATTTTTAAAAACCGAAGTTGATTCCTTTAATACTTCCAGAGTGTTTCTGAGCTCAGAAATCATAATAATTAGTTGTTTCATCACGTTCGATTGAGCGGCAAATTCTCTGTCAAATAAATTTGTGATTTTGGAAATGTGATGGTGATATGGATGTCACATTGAAAGGCTAAATGATGAATAACTCCTGAAAGCTATGGAATTATTTCCATATGAAGCTTTTGTCATAGTTACTCTGATATTGAAGGATATCTTTAGTTCAGTTCCAGATTTCTTTGTTATCGTCTGTATTTTTTTTTTTTTTTTGAAAAATTTTCAGAGAATGATGGTTCTAAAGATGAATAATTGCTAAAAGCTATGGAATTTTTTACTCTGGTTATTCTTTTTACAGATTATTAAGAAGCAATGACACCAAATGATGAACTGTCACAGAGCTTTGGAATCATATGCACATGAAGCTTGTCACTGTTATTGTGCTCTCTTTTTTCTGTATTTAATCCAAAGATTTGATTTGGCATTACCTGAAGCTTTCTGCTAATTCCAATAAGCTCATTCTAAAAATAATCTACTGTCGATCAACAGGGTCCTATAAACTAGTGCAAACTATAAGAATTGAAATCTTTAATTTGATATATACTAGGACAGTTTTTGTAATCAACCTATGCTTTTTATATTTATTATTATTTTTAATAATCTGATTTGCTAGCCATTCAGATTTTCTTAAATAATTGCTAATAGCTATGAATATTAAAATGGTCATTTGAAACTGATTTAGACTGGATATTGAATTGATTATGAATTCAAAGATGATCTCACCATGACCAACTGATAAACAGTAAGTCTCAATAATAATTTCACATTCTTCAAACTGTATGAACAAGTAATGTTGCAATAATTGAACAACATTGAAAGGTGACCATCTTTGATATTCCCACTTAAAGATTGATGTGATTGTTTTTCTAATTTTGCTTTCTTAAACCATTATAATACTATTCCATTTTTCATCAAATTTTCCCTTTTCATTTTTCACGATCGATTAATTTTGAGAAAATTCATTTCTAAAAAAAAAATTCAAGTCTTTTTCCCAAAAAGAACTGACGTCAATCAAGCGATAGCTTCCTAAATTGGTTGGACGCGTGGCATCGGGTTGCTCCGATTTTTTTTTTTTTTTGGTGCCTCAAATAAATTTAATTATATATATATATTTATCTGTTATTTTTCTCCTCATAAATAAGTCACTATAATCAAATATCTTTTTTTATTAATAAAGAGAATGATTAATATGATTAAAAACTATGGTTGAAGAAGATTTTAAGTGATCTTTGTTGTAAATAATTAACTCGCGTTAAACTGAGATTATTCATTCAAATTAAACGTAAGAACAAATTAGTCTACACTAACTATCAATTCAACATCTTCACTAGCAATTCAACAAGACCGGTTCGGATCTCAACCATTAAATCCGGTCCAACTCCAGACCGCGTCCCGAACTCGGCTCACGTCCCGGCCCTTCAGTGTCCGGCCAGCGCCTTCCAGCACCGACGAACTCCGCCCTTTGGACCTCGCCAGGTACTCGTGCGGCGGCATCCAACCGCCCTCCGTCGGTTCCTCCTCCTCCTCGTTCTCCGCCCAACCGGAGGGACGATCGCGAAGGAAACTGGGCCAGACCGGCACCTTTACCGGTGCCGAGGATGCGACGGCGGGACGAGCGCACCGGTCGGCCTCCACATCACAGCGGGCACTGTCGGGGTCGGTCCGGCGCCGCCAGGAGGAGTCGCCGACGGGCCATAAGACCTCCTCCTCAGTGAGGTCTGGGAGGTCCGTACCGGCGGCGTGTCTTCGTGCCTTGGCCATCATGCAGCTCTGTCTGCGGCTTCATGGCGACGACGATCCAAATTTATAAGCCCCACTGAAATCGGGCCCACCGCTTGGGTCCGTCCTCTCGCGGGGAATGCCGTCTCTATCCAATGGAAGCTGGACACCTGTGGAGTCGACCCCGTTCTTATCCGCTTAGAGTTTTGTTTTCGAAAAGGAAGTATATATTTTACTTCACATTTTTACAATTTATTACCCTTCGTCCAACCTGGTCTCCATAAATTCCAATTTTGAAAAATGTCCTTAAATTTCAAAATATAATTTTTAAGGTATGATATACCATTACTTGAGCAGATAATGACGTGGAAAATTGTCATACTAGATCAAATGACGCGTTAGACATACGTGGACGTGCGTGGGAGAGTGAAAAAGGAAATATATAATTGGTATAAATATATATTTTTGATTTGCTGCCTATCATAAATCGTAAATAATATTATAATTTTTTTTTTTTAGTTTCACGTTTAAGTAATTATATATAATCTTGGTTAATCAAGGTGATGTGGATTAAAATATAATTTAATATTATTTTGTTTAAAAAAACTTATTTATTTAAAGTTTTAATATATAATA
>JBAMIE010180319.1:0-13336 GCA_037177295.1 Kaempferia parviflora | reverse complement strand
TATATAAAAGTTAGGCACACCACACACTCGTCGCCTAAGGTGTTTTTATTTTTTTATTTTTATTATTTTTATAAATCATATTTTACTTTTAAAATTCAGAATTTAAAAGTTGAATTATATTATTAAGCAAAAAAATTTTCAAATCGCAACAAACTTTTGAGTTTGCAAGAGGTATACGACTCAAGTCCTTACAGTAACAAAGGTTTGACTTAATATTTGAGTTGTCCAATAGAATCGGGCTGGTTAACCGGCCCGGTCCAGGTAAACGAGCAGAATGCGGAAGCCCGCTGTGTAAAATCATCGGGATTTGACGAGTCATTTTGGAGGGAAACCAGCCCCGAGAGTTATAAAACTGCATTTTGAATTGAGGTAGAGGAGTAGGCGGAGGAGAACAAGCTCGCAAGCCAAGGGGTTTCAGATCCGCGATCGATGAAGCCGGTGTGTGCGATCTCTTACCGTCTCTTTTCTTTTTCATTCTCCTAAGGATTTGATGCATCCGATCATTATAGATCCGCCGCACTTGGCTCCTAGATTGCTGGTCTTCATGGAATCCATGGTCGAATTCAACTTTTTCTCTTATTCTAGATATTCTGGATTTCTAACACTGATCTAGATTTTAGCCACTCTGGCTGGTGTTAGTTCAATTCAAGAATGATTTTGGATTTGCATAATTGTTCCCGTTCTCACAAATTTGATCTCTATACAGAGATCTTAGTTCCTTGTGAAGGTCAAGGACCTAATAATCCAAGGTTTCTCGAGTCGGAGCTTTAGGATCATTACTAATGATTTTTGTTTTTGACGCTGTTACTGAATCGGGCTTCGCATCTTATATTTTCAACTTATCCCCGATTAGGTTTTGGAGGGAAATAATTCATAATAGATGTTAAAACGCCAGAAGATCTATAGGAATGTCCTTGGAGAAATTATTTGAGATTTTTATGTTCATGGTGAAATATTCTTGACACTTTATTCTTATAGCTAGAAGCTGCTCGATGTTTTTGTTGTTTTCATTCTAATTTTTTGTTTCTTGCCGGTAAATTTTCAATTGATGGTGAATTTTCTCACCATTGTTTGATTGCAATGCTGAGAAATTGTATCATTGTTCTTTGGTTTTGATAATAATACCTGGACTCACATATATGTGGAACATATTGAATGTGTTTTACATTTACAGCTATGTTTGATATATTCTTTTGTGTGGTTTCTCACCAACCTATAAGATGAGACACTTTGAGTTTTAAAAAGTCCAAACTCTTGTGCCTAGCAAAATGTTGCAATTGTGATATACTAGATGAGACTAGCTATTATCTGTTGTGTTTCTATTGCCTGATGCAACTATTTGATGAGTGCACATTAGCTGTAAAATGGTCAGTGATATCATGTAACTAAAGATGGTATTCTTTCTTGTTTAATTGATGGTTGTGAGCACTTCAACTGTGCTTTAAATGACACTATGCTTGCTAGTTAAGGAGATAATAACTAGTATGAGATAGGGGCTTTCTTATTTTTGTGGAAGGCAAGCTATTGAAGTACTAATCTACCAATACTTTCAAGGCTGAACAGGAAAGTGAAGTGGATCGCTGTTATCTATACAGTAGATTGAACTTTGGAATAGATAGAGTAGGCCTCTTGCTTGGTAGACTTGTGTACAATAAAATAAGGTAAGTAAATACAAGCAAAGGATGGCTGATAAATTATTTAAGCCATGATTTTAAATTATTAATGTTGCAAAGGTGATAAGTTTTTTTTTTTTTTTTGTTTTACAAAAATGAATATATAAAATATTGAGATGCATGCCTGGAGAAAAAATCTTATCACTCCCCACGTTGTTTGTCTTCTAAATGCACATATAGAGCAGCATTCTATAGGATTGTTTTTGCAGCTTTAATAGTTTTCTTCAATAGCAAAGTTTTTTCTTCTTAGATATATTTAGACAAATTAGCTTTTTTATTTGACTATTTGATCAATCACGTGTCAATTGACATCGTATAGGCTGGATCAAGTGGCTGTCGGAGCTTAAGCAGCAACCGTCGTGATTCTAGTCGATTTCAAAAAATATCCATTGGGATTACTGTTGATAAGTGCCCAATTGTGGTGTCTGAAGCAGCAAATGGAAAGATGATTGCTATGCCTGAATTCAAGGGAAGGTTTTCATCACAGGAGAGCACTGCCAAAGCAAACAAGGGATCTTGGTTTTTTGAGACATCCAAGCCAGATGGAATTCTGACTAACAGTGATTCCAAGGCTTCAACAAATTTATGTACAAAAATATCTTATGAGACCCCTACCATGCTGGAAGGTAAATTGTTTCCTGAGCATATTGAAGAAATAGATACTGAAAAAGTTATGCTCAAGAAGGTAGAGTTTGTTGTTCCCAAAGGAGTTGAGACAAATGAAGCTGAAAAATCATCTGCTTGTTTCTTCAAAAAATCTTTACAAACTGAGACACCCATTTCTCAGAACATTACTTCTTTTTCAAACCAAGCTTCAGTATTCAAGTCAAATAATGCAGTGCATAAGGAAATTGCTTCTGGGAAGAGCCTACAGATGGGTGCAAAAACTGAAAGAAAAGGACTTACTTACATACAAGAAATGCAAATGCTACAAGACAATATGGGTTGTGAACAACCAAAGGAAGTGGATAAGTGCAACAATGAAACACTGAGAATGAATTTGTGGGAGATACTTGGTGAGAATCCACAGCGCAAACAGAATATGAACTTCTCAAATCCTGAAGATAGAAAGGAACCTGGCAAGGATCAATTTGCTATGCCTTCAATGACTGAGCAGATTATGAAAACACCAAAATCGCTAGAGGAAGAGACACTTAATAGAAATCAAAGAGGGGATCTGCTAGAAGAAAAAATCGTTGCCAAACAAAACTCAGATACTATTGATACTGATTCAGAGAGTCCGAATGGAGTTATAAAAGAACCGATCACATGTCATTTAAAAGGAAAGAAAGCTCCATTTATAATACCTCAGAAGTTAAGAGAGGGAACAAAGCGAAGGAAGATGCTACCGTCCTCTTCCAGCTCAGTATCTAAACTGAAGATGGGAGAAAACAATATCTTTACTTTTGATGAAGAGGGTGTGAAAGCAGTATGTTCGAACCAACATATTAATAGTTGCAACAGGAAAAGGAGCAAGAAGGAAAGGAAGACATTTGAGCATCAGAAAGTCCAGATACCTAAGAAAATGGTTTTCGCCAAGCATTTGGAATTCATGGAGAAAACAATGTTACCTTCTGACAAAATGACACAAAAAAGAAAGAGAACAGGGCCCTCTCCTCTACCATTTCAGAATGAATCATACAACTTCCAAACATCAAACAAACATGCAAATGAGAATCATCACTTACATTCTGAAGCAACTAATGCTTTGGTCACTCCACCTGTAAGAAACAATGTAGAATCTCAAGTACATTCTGACTCACATAAGTGCAATAGGTATTCAGGGGATCATGATAAGAATCAAGTGCTAGTTCATCTGCAAGAACAGAATGGATGTCCATCTATGGAGAAATTTCCCATGCCATTTAGTAATTACCAGAGCCCAACTTTTGCAATGGGCACAAGTCCATCAAAAAGCAAACAATTCAGTAAGGACACTTGCACTCCTATGGCATCTCAGGGAACAATTGCATCAAGAACATTTTCTAGATCATATTCAGATAAATTGAATTCAACTCCTTCATTTTCTGTATCCTTAATCTTTATTTTTACCAAGTCTTCAGATCACTTCCAAATTATTCTGTGCTTGCATCTGGAATGTTGATTTTGTTTCTATTGCAATAATGCACACCAAGCCTAGAATTTTCTTCCATATTCCCATTGGCCTACCTTAATGTTCTTTAGGATGAAAGCAGAGAGATTACCAATTCTGAGAATTTGCGGTTTCCACATCATGCAGAAAAAAGAAAATCCCCAAGACAGACTTTTCTGACTTCAACCAGTAAACATGACGCTAGAACCTTTGAAGCAAGTGATTTTTCTAATAAAGGTGGTTAACTTTATGCTATAATTTTGATCATGATTTCTAATTCCATTGTGAATGCTTACCTTTTACTTATCTTAAATGAAACTATCGAGTTAATATTTATTGCATATTGCAACTTGATTAACAATTACTGATGATTGCATGCTCACATGTTTAAAGCGGATAGTGTGCTGATTGGATTGATGCAGATCCAGAGTCGATAGTGTTCCACACTAGTGGAAATGACATGGTTGTTTTCTGATATGTTCTTTTAGCATATCTGAGAGGTTAGGTTCCATTGATATCCTTATCTCTTAAAAGAAGTTTCAGAACACTTATCCAGATAATTTACTGATCCTAGAGGAATATATGTTAACCCAATCAAAAGAAAAGGCATAGGTTGGATCTTTTATCCCTCGATTATCCTTCTTTAGCCTTTATTTCCTTTTCTCCTCGGTTGTAACTTGTAAGCCCTTTTATATGAAAATAATTAACAAAATTGAGTTGGTTTTTTGTATTAATAGAAACAAATATTTGCTTTTTGAAAAAAGCTGGGTTTTTTGTCAATATTTTTAGAATACAGATTACTTGAGCAATCATCTCGAATATAGTTGCAAGGACTTCAAACGTGAAGTTTGAAATATCTACTCTTTTTCTTTCCTTTTATAGTGGATACAGTTTGATGTCTGTTCCTACTCATTATTCTGAGTCATTTATCAGAGGTCCCTCGCATATATTGGTACTATATACCAATATCTGTTCCATGATGATTATCCACAGCTCTGTTTGAACCTAAACATCCAAGTACTTAGCTTGAATTATTTATTATTTTGTTCTTTGTATTGATGTTTGAAGGATCTACTAGGTAGCAAGCAATATTTCCATTTACCTTTTCATTCTTATGCTTTCTTCCTGAACATTATCTCTCTCATTTGATACAAAATCACAGAAACACTGAATGGGTTATGCTAGCCTGAAAAAGTCCACATAGTTTTACATGCTACATTCTGGAGAGCGCTTGCTGGCTGTTGATCATCAGTTAAGACTTGTGCCTAGCATATAATTGCAATAGAAGATTGTTTGTACAAGGCTGCATATTTTGACCATATGCTAAGGCCCTAACCCTCTTTAGCTGTTGTGACGTGATTACATGAGTAAGACCCATTGCATGCTTTAAATATTCTATCTGAACAACTTGATATGTTTAGTTAGGAGCCTGTTGATAATCAAATACATAGAATGTGCAATCGGGGCATCCATTGGTTCAAATAGAATCAAACCAAATAAAGATAATCCAAATCCTTTTATCTTTATTTTTTTCTTTCAAATCAAACTGAATAAGGGTACAAACTGAACTATCATCAATTGACCTTATCAGATTAGTTTGGTTTAGACCGAATTAGCATAGTATTCTTTTTCTATAAAATATATTTTATAGCTTTATCACTATAAAATTCATATTTACAACTAAAGCTTTAAATATCAGTTATAAGAAACATTCAACATTGGTTACAAACTTACAAAGAATAGTTTGTATATAATTTAAGTTATTTATCACAATAGTAATTGAGAAATTAAAAATTTAAATTTATTATTTACTTTTTAGTGAAAATTTAAAGAATAATGGTATATATTAGTTTTCATGAATAGATATAAGAAAACACTACAACTTATATTTTTTTATGGGTTCAAATTAATTTTCAAAAAAGAAACCCAAACCTTTCCAAATTGTATAATCAATTCATTAAATCAAACCAATTTAATAAAAAATCAAATGAAATCATATTTTTGAGTTGAACTAAATAGACACAGTTTCATTTAGTTCTGGTGAATTGGAAGGGTAGAAAAGTACATTGTACTTGTCTAAGTGCTTGGGATACTGTTGTAAATTTTACCTTCTGAGAAGCAACAATCAGTCTTTGCAAAATATAGGAAGCATTGTTATTTAGTTTATGATTTTACAATTTGTAATTTTGGTAACTTTTGCCATACTTCTTTCTTCTACAAAGAGAGCTGTTGCAATCCATTTGCAAGTTACCGATCATCTGAAGAGTGGTCGTCACATGCTGATAGTCTTCATAAATTTCTTAATGAATTTGTCAAAGGAAAAGGGAACACACTTCGGAAGGGAAAACAATATGTCAAATTAACCTTGCTTCTAACAACTCAAGTAAGTTTCACATCTTTATTATCCAGGTTCCATAACCAAAGTCCCTGTTTACTGTAATTCAGAAACTGATGAACTTACTGGACTAGTCCCGAACCAATATCCAGAGGGAACCTTAGCTAGGTATAATAATTTCTCGTACTAAATGTTTGATTATTTGGTTATTGATTATATATATATTTGGCTCATGCATTTTCCCAATTTTTCATGTATACAAGTGTTATGTGCCAATTGGCATTCGTTCTGAAGGAATTCAAATTCAAGTTAAGGTCGCAAACTTCCAAAAAAAGATCTGAGATACTCTCAGCTACTGGAGAAAAAATATATTCACAGTTGGAACGTGCTCAGTCACTTATAGAAGAAGACCTGTAAGTTTTACATTTACCTACATTTATTGGTGAAGGCCTCATCATGTTTATTCTTTGCAGAGGGAAGTTTCTCAACATTGGCAAATCAAAAATGAAATCCATGGAGTCAAAATTTGATGGTATAATTAAGACTTCATTTGATGATCTGAGCTAACATTTCCCGTGCCAACTTTAGTGTTCTTCTGTTTCACAAATCATCTTTTCATTTCTTTTCTTATTGAGATTCAAATTCAAGTTTTCTTAGTCTTCCTTTCTTCATTCCTGAATTGATTCCTTGAAGTGGTACAGAGCAAAATGAAAGACTTAAGTTCATTCATAACACATTTAAGGAAGAGGTTGGTCAACACTTCCAAGGCTGCAAGAATACTCTCGAGGAAATTGAAGCATATAAAGCAGAGCTAAAAGTTGGTTTAGATCGGCAGAGTAAGTATTACTAAAAAAGCTTAATAAGTTAGTTGCTGTTTAGCTGAAATCCCATATTTGCAATAGATAGAATAACTAACATTTGAAGTTTAAAAAAACCTAATTTCCCCTCGATGCTCACTGTAGACTAAACATTGGATGGTGCATACGATATTGTTGTTTGAACTTTGAATGGTTCTTTCTTTTGTTACTTCATAGAAGGTAAACTACCTTAAACAATTGAGTGTCTGTTTCCTGCCAATTACACTGACCCTGAAGGTGCTGCTAAGCCACCATGAAGGGAGACATTTTAGCCTCTTGCAGTAGACTTTTGTGGCTTCAAACATTTTCCATCATGTATGATTATGAATCACACAGTTAAAATATTTGAATAATAATGCGCTTCTGTTATTTCTTAGTTCGAAGTAGTGATCACGTACTTTCCTTAACATGCTTAGAAACACATTTAGCATCCTCCTCCTGCTAGTTCATTGACATATACAAATTTTTATATTCTAAATTTCCTCTTTCATTTTTAATTTTATATTTCTTCTTGTATATGAGCAGAGGCTGCACATAGAAAATTTCTTCTGCAAGTCCAAGAAGAAATAGAATCTCAATTACATGATGCAGAAACAAAATTAACTGCAATCCACCAGGTGAGTTGTTCTTCCTATTTTGCAGCATCACACTATACGATGCTTGATAAGCATCTTGTTCCTTTGTGTTGAACTTGAACTAGAGCTAATAATCAGTTTTCCATCTGCAAAGCTCAGATTCATAAACACGAATGCATGGCCATTTTTTTCTTTAATTTTTTTCGCAGGAAGCCAACAAACACATGAACGGATTAAGTCTCATAGTGAAGGAGTGGATGTCAGAGGTTTCAGTCAATTGAACATACACACGAGAAGCAGATAGATGACAGGAACTTTCGGAGCAGATTTTTCAGACCTTTCTTATTATGCTACTGTAGTAGATTGTTTATCCATCCAATAGTTGAAATACAGTTTAGACGAACACATTAGATACAAATCTCAACAGACACTACAACTCATACAGGTAAATAGGATCAAATGTGTTTAATTCATTAATGATGTGAGATTAACTTTTCGTTACTTATATTTGGCTTCCACTTTAGTCTATTCCCTAATCATCTTATTTCAATATATCGATAGACCAAAAGTCGGAGACAACTGATGCAGGTAAATAACATAACTGATCACATTCACATCTCTCACCGTGTCACATTTTAAAAGAAACCGTTAATGATTGATCTGATTTTTTTTTATTATGAACATTTAGATGAACATGTTTAAATGAACATTTATGTTCATCAAGTTAGTTGAGTATACAAGTTTACTTAATCAAATGAATGGCAGTTTAGATAGAAGTTGCCACTAGGCATATGCTTCTATGTTAAAAGACTCTGAGCAGAAAACTGATAAAAATCTTAACTTGCCTGTTCGATCTGTACCAACCGCACCAGGAAAAATAAAAGTAGTTGTGTAACCCACACATACACCTTGAGATCGCACAAGAAGTTGAATCGCACAAGTAGTCGCGACAAGTAAAGTATGCATAGTATGGTGAAGCTTCACATTGGGGACATTATTCATGGAAACAAAGAAATTAAACTACATGAGACAAACCAACATCAGGTGAAGTCATGTCCTTTTCGCCTCAGATATGCCACCGAAGAACATCTTATCAAAATAACGATCAAACTTGATCTATATGAGGGTGGGTTTGCTTGAACTGGACATTTTGTTTGCCTCGAGTTATTAACTGAACATGTTACCATCACGTTCAGATAGCCAACATGCTTCTAAAATGCAAAATAAATCGAGGTGGTACTCACTGTGAGGCAGTACCACAGAACCTCTGTAGTCTTTCAATGGACAGCAGGAATGCTAACTGTTTTCCAGCAAATTTGAGCTTCGGAGAAGGCAAATGTCAAATTGAATGCTGTTGTTCATGAAACTCTAACAAGCTCAGTGGAATCAGCAACTCATGACGGCACAATTGTAAACGAAATTGCCCGATTCCTTCTTAACCATCAACTTCCATTCAGGTTCTCTCTCATTTGGAATCCAAGAGTTGATCTCAATTATCCCCGTATGATATTCTCTTGGCCCTCCAATGACTATCAGCTTTTCGCCACACGCACGAAATGCAAGTCCCCAACCATTAACTGAAGCAGATCTCTCAGGTAACTGTCCGAGAGTTGACCATGAATTGCTTTCCTTATTGTACTTCCTCACCACATTGACATTGTCAGCATAATGAGCTGCATAGAGGACATTGTTCACCACGGCAAGCAGTGGAGGTGCACCGGACGCACCATTGAGGCCGTCAGACATATCCGAAATGAACCTCCAAGAGCAACTCTCAAAGTCGTACTCTTCCCCGCACGTCAGCACCTTCTTGTTACCATCCATGCCGCCTATGACATAGAACTTACCATCCATGAAAGCCCCTGAACATTTGCTCCGAGCTTTAATCATACTCGGCAGGGTCACCCACCTCTCTGTCTCAGAATCATAAAGCTCCACAGAGTCAAGTGCCTCGCCGCAAGCACTCGTTCCACCAGCTACAATAGCCTTCCCTCCAAGACTAGCCGACGCAAACAAGCACCTAGGCGAGTTCATTACTACTCCACGAGACCAAGAGTTGCTCAAAATGCTGTATTGCATTACAATGTGTGAATTTATCTCCTTACCAAAAACAAGGAGATCAGTGCCCACAGCAAGGGACTCCTTATCAGAGTTCATGAAACTTCCAGTAGGAGGCATTGGAGGAAGACGAAACCATAACCCACGGTATGGATCATATGCCTCCCATTCAGTGAGGCTGCAGGAGAAATATATCCAGTGCTCGGAGATACCCATTTGGCGACGAACTTTATATAGTTCTCCAGTTTGGATCAGTGACCGGAAGGAAGTATTAAGGGCAGCCACAGTGCCATAATAAGACCGGGAGAGATGGAGGAGACAGTTCATTGTCATGTCCTTTCCAAGAGGGTTGATCAACATTCTTGAATCATTAGAACAGTCTGCATCATTGCCCCGGCGGCTTAAATTGCGCTGCACATCATCAATATTAGGGGTTTCAGGATGCTGTGGAAGCTTGTTCCCAATTCTGCTTTGCTCGCTGTGGTCGTCTACTTTTCGGTGTTTCTTGTTGCCTGAGGATCCAAGGAGGCCATAGTTTATGCAATCCCAACTGGAACTTTGCCCCGAAGAATCATTTAGCACAAATGAGATCAACTCCGACTTGTCTTTCAACATATCTTCCACGAGCTAGTATCCTTAACCTTTCCGATTATACTTGAAGAAGAAGAAGGAAAAAAAGGTTATTCTTCTTCAGATTAGAAGCATATGAGATCTAGAGATATCAAGAACAAGTATCAGGTTGAGGAAATTGATCAAAATCGAATCTTTAGTGTCGTTCACGAGCTCGACGACCAGAAGGGCCGAATTATTGACCTAGAAGAAGAAAAAGATTGCAACCTTCTTATCGAATCACAGAAAAAGGTACCGAGAAAATTATTCAAGCAGAACCTATCAACGCGGAGACAAACCCAGCTACAAATCAAAGCTTTTCAAGACGCAGTAACAAAGAAGAAACGCCAGGAATCGATATAGGCCTGGATGCTTACCCCCCAAGTTCGGTTTTTCCGCCTTTTCAGATGAACGACCTCAGATCCCCAAAAGAAGAACGGAGAGGAAGGAGATGCAAGCTTGCGACTGGCAGCAAAAGGGAGGAGAGCAAAGTGGGCTTCTTTTGACACCGAACCCCGTCGCCTGCTGCAAATCTCGGCTTTTTATCGTTCGCCGGAAGCCATTCGAGGCATTGCATTGCATTCGCGATTTGCACACACTTTAATTAATTCTCGCCTTTTTGTTTAATTTATTTATTTATTAATTTGATTCTTGATCCTTTCCAATTTTTTTTAAATAAAAATAAAAATAAAAATAAAAAAAGATAACCAAATGTGTTTTTTCTGTACCGTTCTTTAATGGTGGCACATTGTTTAATTGATCTTGAAAGAAACGCCTCAAACCCTAGAAAATCCAAATCAATGTTGATTAGAGATCTGGTTTTTCGTATTTGCCCCATGTAATTTATCCACTTTTGCAACATACCTCCTTCAGAATGTCTATTTACCCCTCGTTCATAAATCTGGTAAGGCCCAGGTCGCTACTTTTACCACTGAGACTATGATACAGTGGTAAGAACGCTCAATTATGCCTCAAGTATCTATAGTTTGATTCTTAGCTACGACGTATTTGAGAAGATTTTTTCTCCAAATGAGTCTCGCAACTAAGGGACGTTGGACTTCTGGGTCGCCCACCACGAGTGCTTCCAGATTTACTCCGATAGAAAACTTCTATGGGATCGAACCTACCACCTTATAACTAGTTAATAAGGTTAATTAGATTTATCATTTTTTTAGGTCCAAGATGTCCCTTTCAATATATTAACTAAATATTCATGTGGCAAAAGGTGTATGCGTTCGCCCCAGCACCCCCGCCAATCCGTCTTAAGGTCAACATGGAGGAGGTAAATCACAGGTGGCTACTAATCATAAGTACAAATGGTCAAGACATGAAGGAGGTATATGCTCGGACACGTCGAAATTTAACCTCTAAATTTCATGTGATAAATTTCTATGTTTTAACCATCGCACAACCTCAATTGGACTTGATTAACTAAGTATTCAGGTATTATGGGCGAGGTGTCTTTGTACTTTCCAATTGACGAACCATGGGAAAGTCTTGTTAAGGATCCGAATATATTGATTATAAAAAAAAATTGTAAGATCCAAGTCCTTTTAAGTTCAACTCCATCTCTAATATGCTAAGGATATTACAAAATTCTAATATGATCTCGTACAAATTTACAAAATATGAAAACAAAATTAAAACCACATCTAATTATTCTTGGTCATCAAAAGTTCTAAATCACTTTTGGTGTCATATTATATTTAGATCAATGTTATATTAAATCTTATTTTCACGAGTACGATAAAACGCTTAGAGGAGCAATAAAAAATTTAGAATTCAAATTCTAAATGAGTGTATTTGATAGGTAAATCAGAGACTATTATATACCTTTAGGATTAATCGGGTGAAGCTTAGACACCTACCTTATAAAAAGAAAACATATATAGTTGAACTCACTTAGGATTCAAAGGGTTCCTTCCTATCACAATCGAAATCCAAAAGTGTAAACTTATCATCTGAACCAAGCAAGCCATTGGATCACTCGCAAAAGGTTGATGATGAGCTTAGTAAAACTCGAAAGTAGGAAAAGATAATCTATTTAATGATGGAGCACAAATATAGATACAAAGTGGTTAATTAATGTATATGCCACATGTTTAGTAGATTAATTAGTATCGTTTGCTAATTAATTAAGCTTTAACGCCCATTAAAAAACAACATGACACTTCTCATGTCATGTGCTCATATTTTTTTTTTTTTTTTAACAATGGTGGAAAATCTCAGTTTACCCTCTAAAGATTTGTTTATTTTTTCTTAAATACCTTCTATATTTTACAACAATCAAAACTCTTGATTTTGTTTTAAAAAAATCTTGTTAAATATATGACAGTTTCCCACTTTTCATCTACCGAATAAATTCAAAACACAATTTATACACATTTAAAAATCAACTTCTACAATATTTATCTTTATAGATCCTTTTAATTATTATTAACTCTAATGACCTTTTATATTTATATATGTTGCCCGATGCCACCTACGTGGCCATGAGCGAAATTCGATGTGGGCTATTTGACACGATCAAAATTTAATTTTTTTTAATTCTTTTTTCATCTATACATAATAATTTTTATTTCTTTACTCTTAAATTAAATTAAAATTTTCATTTTTCTCTTCATGATTACATGCAATAATCCCTGTGATACTGATTTTTAAAGGTAGTATAGCTACTGCAACAATTACACAGTTGTAGCAGTTACTAACTGCTACAATGTGTAAGTAGATATTACAACGTGTAGCAGTTATTTTACTCTCTCTATATGTACAATTTTTATCTCTTTCCTCTCAAATTAAAATAAAATTCTCGCTTCTCTCTCCTATGATTACATGCAAGTATGCAACAATCACTGCAGCGCTGAATTTTTAAGATGGTGTAACTGCTACAACGTGTAACTGCTACTACACAGTTGTAGCAATTGTAATAACTGCTACAACGTGTAGTAGTTATTGTATAGTAATAGCTACTACACCATTGTACTAGCTATTGTACAATCTAGTTGTAGCATCATTACTACAGTTAGAGCCGTCAATTTGGGTTGGGCCCGTCAGGTTGGCCCGCCCCGTCAAACAATTTAAACGGATTGGGTTGAAATTTTATCAACCCAAGCCCGCCATGGGTTGGCCCGCCTAGG
>JBAMIE010180310.1:0-13337 GCA_037177295.1 Kaempferia parviflora | reverse complement strand
CAACACTTTGGAGCAAGTTGGCAAAAATACATGAAGCACCCTCCATTATACCAAACCAAGTGGCATCCAAAAAGGGAAGTTCATCGAATAGAGAAGAGGCGGAGAGGAGAAGATAACTAATGTCACAGCCAATGCACACCTTTTAACCTATTGTGTGTAACGGTAATAATTCAATCAATCAGCTGATCAATTTTGAGGCTTTCTATACCTTCACGCTCTGCGAGAAACACTGCCCCTATCAATCAACTGATCGATTGGGGAGGGATGGATCGATCAACTGATCGATCCAATCTCAATCTGTTCTCTCATGAATTCGCGAGAAACAGGCGCCAATCGATCAACTGATCGATTGGCCAACCTTGACTTGAATATTCAAGGCAAGCCCAACATCCAGTCAACTTTGACTTGTTGGGTCTCCATCTTACCTAGTATCCGGTCAAACTTGGCCTGCTAGGACTTGTCACCAAGTGTTCAGTCAAGCCTTTGACTTACTTAGACTTTTCTTCACGTGCAAGTGTCCGATCAACTTTGACCTTCTTGGACTTACAGTCTCGTGTCAAGTGTTCAGTCATCCATGACCCACTTGGACTTCCAACCGCCTAACTTCATTTACCAGGATTTTCCATCTGCCTGACTTTATTAACCAGAACTTTCTACATTGCCTAGCTTCACTCACTAGGGCTTTTCACTTGGCTTCACTTACCAGAATTTTCACACTGCTCAGCTTCACTCACCGGAACTTCTATCTCCCTTGCTTCACTCACCAGGACTTTCAACACTGACCCACTTGGATTTTCCTCTTCTACCAACCTTCCCGTTGGACTTACCCTTGCCTAACTTCCAGTTAGGACTTTTCCAGTCAAGTATCTGGTCAACCTTGACTTACCTGACTTCTATTCGACAATCTCCTAGATAGACAATTGCACACACAATCTCCATCTATTGTCGAACATCAAAACATCAACTTGAACCATCTCAAGCTTAGTCAAACGGGTCAACATAACCCAGGAACGACTCCACCAACAATCTTCCTTTACATTGTCAAACATCAAAACTAAGACTCAAGTTTGACTTAAGTCAAGCTCAGTCAACATGATCAACTTGACCCGGGGACAATTGCATCAACATTATGCTCGTGGTATTTTTCATTGGCAAGCTGCAATATATCCTAATCACTATGGCCACTACCATATGCACTATAAACACTATTGTAATTTACGTTGAAGTGATGTACATATTTTTGAATGGTATTCTGCCATTACGATCGTATGACACTTGCAAAGGCTGCTAGGTGTACCTAGAGGGCGATTCTCATTGTAATAGCTTGCAACACATCCCCAAAAAGCATCTACCTTCTGATCATTATTGATGATTGGATCATCGCTGATAGTGACAAACGATCTCACTAAAACCTCGTCTTCAACCTTATTCCAAGTTGACCACTTCTATTCGCAGCGCCAGAATCTGCCTTCTCTAAATTTGCGAGTTCAATCGGGGATTCACGGTCAGACAGTTGAGTCTCAGGAACAAAAGTCAAGAGTAAATAATTCATTTTCCATCAGAGATGTAAAAGACATACTGGTTGCATGTGGATTTGAAAGATAATTTTGTGGATACGGACAATTTGGTGGATATAGACCATATGGATTATTTGGTGGGTAATGAATTATGTGGATAATTTGATGGATATGGAAAATATGGATAGTTTGGAGAAATTTGTGAATTTTGGGAAGAAACATTTTCTAAAAAAATTCTAAAAAATCCTTGGTTATTTTCATTCATCTTAGAGAAAAATAGTAGAGACAAGATTTTCAGAGAAATTTAAATGTTTGTGTGATTAAAATAAATTGTGTAAGATGATGAGTATTTATAGATAAAAATTTAATTTTTTTATTAAAATAACCGTTAACAAACATTACGTAAATTTACTAGTTGTTAACTAGCCATTATGTAAATCTACTAGTCGTTAATAGCCATTTAATTTTTTTTTTTATTTTAACCTCATCAAAAATATATCACTAATTCAATTTTATTTATTAATTTAAAATTTAAAATTTGTAATTAAAAAAAACATGGGAGCGTACCATGTGGCTCCCATGTTTCTTTGTGCATATAAAATAAACAAGATAAAAAGTTTTAACTGGAAACTAAATTTTAAATTAATTTTCTACGTAAAATAGGGGGGAAATTTTGACAAGATAGATAAAAAGCATTTTCTGTGAGCACAATTACTAAAGTTGTATTCTTCAGTTTGATCCTTCAATTTTACAAATATTAACTACCTTGGTGACAGCATCATTATGAGCACAATAACTTTGGGAAGATGCCTTAAAATGAAGCCACAGAGATGGCTGAAACTTCCCAAATGGAACAAATTGAGCAACTTATGTTGCAGTGTGACTGCAGAAATAAGGCTCAAGCACAAATACGGAGCAAATGCCAGTATAAAACTAAAGATCATTCCCCTTCATCAGATTCGAAAGACTGTCTTCGTCTTAAGGATTCCAGTACACTCTGCGGCCTCTTATTGCTCAGCACACCAGTGCTTCCTAGGGAATCCTTCAGCTTTGGCACACTCATTGCACGCAGTGGAGTGGGTGGCTTCCGGTTTGCCTCCTTGAGCACCGATATCACCTTAGCTTTGGCAGCTGCATCTGCTACGGCTGAAGCAATCTTCCCTTGTGTTCC
This sequence comes from Kaempferia parviflora, assembly GCA_037177295.1. Classification (NCBI taxonomy): domain Eukaryota; kingdom Viridiplantae; phylum Streptophyta; class Magnoliopsida; order Zingiberales; family Zingiberaceae; genus Kaempferia; species Kaempferia parviflora. The sequence continues at coordinate 10,649 of JBAMIE010180310.1, read as the reverse complement.
AAGCTTTTCTGCAACTCTGGTGTATATGCCAGCGTTGTTCTGTCCGTTGGGTGGTGAACGATACCTTTCTGATCTTTGCACGTTGGCAATGGCTTCGGCAACAGTAGATTTGGCCTTGGCTGCCTCGTATTTCTGGATGTCATAGAGGAGCTCCTTCTGAAGTTGCTTGTCAGCAACCAAGATCTCTTCGATCTCGCTCTTGTAGTCCTTGAGGAGGACGCGGAGGCATTCCATAAGGCAGCCTGTAAGAGGACTATTCTTGGACTCAAGTAGTTGTTTCAGTTCGATGAAGATGGGGATAGCTATCTGGATCAGGTTTTTCTTGGCTACTTGAGTGACCACCCTACCTCTGGCGGCATTGATATTTCCACCACCCTCACCTCCATCATCCATTTCAGATGAATCGGAACCACGAATAGGTTGGATTCTCATCTCTTTGCAAGCAAGAATTTCTAAAGCATCCTGCAAATGAGAAAAATAAGGGACAACGTTGTTCTCTTATTGACAGAAACAAGTATTAACTCAATCTCATTGGTGACTAATAGTTAAAATTTAAGAACCTAACAAGGAATACAGCAATAATAAAGTAATTAAAGAAAAACATAAAAAATTACTTTTATAAACAATTTAATAACCCTAAGAATACGTAATTATGGAGATTGAAAATTATGGTAAATTTAAATTTCTAATTAATTGTTAGTTGAGAAATTTATCTCATCTTCCATTAACTAGATCTAATTCAAGCATCAATGATCAAATAGAAGCCTTAGATGAAAAGTAACATGATATAATCCTATTGCACTGGGAAGAGTTTAAAATGTAAGGTGTATTAGCGTTTGAGAGGAAGTATAGAAGTAGCCACCTATTCCTTAGTTTAGAAAACCCTATTGCACTAGGAAACCTATAAAAAATGATAACATTATATATTACTGAAACAGGCATGTGATATTCTTGCTTCTGACTGACAAACCTTTTAATCATGTGGCTTACAACATACCCGGAGGACAGATAGTCCAGCAACATCATCAATATTAAGCAAGCCATCAGAAGCAGCCGCCAATATCTCGGCACAAAGCTTTGCTGATGTAGCCAAGAGATGCTCTGGCGCCATCTGTCTTAACAAAGAAACATATATATGCATCCTCTGTGACCTTGATTTCTCATCAGTGCCTCTGTAATTGTAAAGTGTGTGTGTGTGTAAAAGGCGCAATAGTCAATGCTTATGCAATCTCAATTTGAAGATTATAATTTGCACTGAACTTGCCTGATAGAAAAAAGTTGAGATATATTATTCAAGCCGCCTTGAGTTTCATTGTTCAATGAATGGATGTTGCAGTCATTTAGGAAAAAGATTGCCTCAACAAAACTGTTGTATGCAAGAAGTGGTGCCTTAGCTGTTATGCAAATGTAAGAAAATATGTTACTTAAATCATAAAGAAATCATGATATGAACACAATAGGAGACCAAACCCTTTAGGATGTTTCCAAAGAGAAAATCAGCCAGATGTCTTATCTTTGCAGATTCGTCAACCAGACACAACAAGAATCGAAGGAAAAGGACTCCTCTCCATTTTACATAATCTCTCTGGGAAAAGAAAAGTCAAGGAGTCAGGATCACGAGGTAGAATTCTCTGAATAATCTATTCACAGGTTTGAGAAATTTAAGAAACCAGACCTGTAATAATTGTGAAAGTAAGATGAATGTCTGCCTTCTCACAACTTCACAGGAATCACGCAATGATATAGTGATCTTGTGAATGTAACTGTTACAGAGGCAGAAGGAAATTGAAATCAGTGCTAACAATCACAGGCATCTGTTGTCAACCAAATATGTTGAGCATGTAAAACCTTTTGAGATGCAATGTTGGATGTTCTCCTAAACTACATAGAAGAATATGATAAGATGAAAGAATTTTGAGCGTTTCAACTTTTAATGCAGTTACAACTCTGTCAAAGGGTATGAGAAATCACTGAATTGTTTACCAGAAACCACTAATTTTTATTTTCTTGATGAATCAATAACTTTTTTAAAGTAACAATATATACTAAAGCATAAACAAAAATATTCTTGAAAAGGATAGAAAAGTAAAGGAACCTAGAATTCAAAGGCAGATGAATACCAGTCAACTAAGGCAGTGTATCGGACACAAAAATCTGTCATTGCCACCATAATGTTGTTGCGGAGAGCAGCATCGTCACTTCTCTCCAACTCCTATAGTACCCCAACAAGACAATAGATTTATAATAACTAAAAGATCAAAATCAAGAAATAGAGTTGAGTGATATGAATAATTTTCACCTGCACAAATAGTGGAATATAACGCTTTGCTAATTTATCATCAACAAGGCACATTTTTCCCATTGTCACCCATGACTGAATGTACAAAGGAGGAGCCAACTCTTTAAATGAAATTGTTGACCCAACAAGCTTCCTGGACTTTGTTTCAGAATTTTCAGATGTTATAATAGTGTGTAATACAGCTACAATGCCATGCATATTAGCAGAAGGGCAGACTATAATTGATGATCCAATAGTAAAAGCAGCAGTCACTGCTTTCAATGTCAACTTTGAGATTGAAGCATCTCTTGTTCCTTTTCTTCTATTCTGTGGCGTCAGGAAAGTGTTCATCTTGGAAGATTCTCGCAGATCAGTTACATAACTGTCAAGAATCTCTAGAGCTTTCGAAAGCAACTGCTGCACCCATTTCAATACAAGGGTGTCACCCTCTTCAGCTCTTGTAGCCTTTCTCTTGCATAAAGTTTTCAAAGCTTTTACATGAGCATCAACCTACAAGCATAACGAAAGGAAATAGTTCACAATCTACTAAACACAGAAAATTACAAACATCCTTTGAATTGCATATTCTAGAATGTGAAGAACAATACAAAATCTGTAATATCACTAGCTCATAGCTCCATATTCCATCTGCTTCTTAACCACTACAGGTCGTAGAAAATATAGTAAAGCTTTTAGCTGAACTAGACGCATGGAAATATTGATGGCGACATATATATAAGCAAGTGAACTTTAATAAAATTAACTAACATAGGATACTAGAAAATAATGTGCATTAGCTTATGTGATCCATCTAGTGAAATTTTTCCATAAGGCAATATATTGAAGAACTTAATAAAGGATACCCTGGTGCATGAAGCTCCCGCCGATAAGGGTCCCGAGGAAGAATCTATTGTACACAGCCTTACTCTGTTTGTAAGAGGTTATTTCCAAAACTTGAACCCTTGATCAACAACTTTATCATTGCACCAAGGCTTCCCTTCATTGAAGAACTTGATAGAAATTTTAAATTTTAAAATAACTAACAAAACATATATATATATATATATATAAGTTAGATATGGGTATTGATTGTCCTGTAAGTATATATCATTCTCAATTTCTCATTCACCATAAATGATAAGATAAAAGGATATTTTGACAAATCCATCCGTGGATTATGTTGTACATACTATTCATGCTACAACCAGGATACAAGAAACAATCAGTGAAAGCCATTAACTAAGAAGTTGTTGATAAAAATCCCATTTGGTTGGACCATTTTCACCTAGTTTCCAAAAACATATTTAGTAAGATGATTTCTTTGAAATAAAATTCTAAAACATGAGCAGATGAAAAAGTGAAACTAAAAAATAGAGAAAAGAATCTCATTTCTATTTTCAAAGAATCTCATTAACAATGGCATACTTATCTAATAAATTCATTATTATAATTAACTATTATTTATTATTATATATAATAGCTATTATTGTTTACTATGATTATTACTATTTTTGTTCACTACTACATTATTAACTAGTATTTTATTATTTCTGTTATTTTTATTTTAATATAAAAGATCATAATAACACAACAATATGATCGGGATTATACAATGTAATAGCATCATATAACATATAATACAATACTATTATTATATTATATATTTTACTTTATTTGATTTTTTTTTATTCAACCAAATAAACCTCATTATATCTATCTCTATGAATAATTCAATTTAATAAACCAAACAAGTTTTCATGTTTTCAAATTTTTTAAAAATGAATTAATTTTTGTTTATCACATTCTCCATTTCATAGAAATGAAATTTTGATTGTGAACCAAACAAGTCGTGCAATTTCCAGGCAATTATAGATTAAGGGAAACACATTTACCATATATGTTTAACCATTTAGAATACAGATGAATCTCTCTAAGTATTCAACTAAATTAAACAAATGTAATGCATACCAAGATAAGCTACAAATATGCACTCAGGTTTGAAGTTAAATATTGATAGATGAAGCAGATGAACCATTCACCTTGAAATTATGAACAACTATTGATGGAAGTCAAGAGCTACCAAGCCTACACAAGGAATTAGAAAAAGAACTAAAGTGGAGTTCCTTTGGATCAGTGGAATTGCAGACTTAGGATTGGGCTGTACATTATCTCTTAATAAATTTAGTCAAAATAGGGATTTTTTCCAAAATCATATTTGCCATTTTCACATTGACTGCCTAAGGAGAAGAATAAGGAAGACTGTTAAAGTTGGAAAAGGAAATATTTTATGATGAATATATATTAAAAATTTCAAGGCTAAATTGTACAATATTTCAAAATATAACAGAAGACATGGAAGGAAACAATTCAAAACTAATTGAGCATTTACGGAGGGAAATTCCATCAATCAAATCTCCCAAAGTTGAAAGGATCCTTGATTCATAAATTGATGGAAAGTAATCTTTTTCCATTTTCATACAAGGGGCTTGCATATGTGGCAAAGAAGATTGTAAAAGTTATGGAACTTTAAATAAATGCAGTCCAATAGAAATTAGAAACTCACTGACTTTTCCACTTAGGTTTTTGGGAAACTTGGAGTTTTCGAATGAGTCTAATGTGTCATCTAGATCAATCTTCTTCTCTTCGCTCTATCTTACAATCCCAGTCATTCACAAAAGTCAAGCTTTCTTGATGTCATCACTTTCTTGAAAATCTCACACTGTTTTTAAACCTAATCACCCAATAATTGATAATAGGAAGATGAAAATAGATACAGAACCAAATATAGAGACTACCAAAAGTAAATCTAGAACTACTCGTGTAGAGTTTTATGGTTCATTGTCATCCTATTGCATTTAGATCCAAGAGTTTTGGAGATTGTTGTTCTTGTATTTCCAAGGTCAATTAATTACTCACAAATTAGGTTTACATTCTCAACTATGAAAGAAGATAACATTTGAACTCAATCAAAATTAAATATTTTACAAAAGTCATTTTTTTAGATAATGGATATAGGGTGGCTCATTGTATTTACTTATTTATCCACATGAAGTCTTCATGTTGCCAAATGTGCTTTGCCCTTTGGTTCAATTCAAATTATCAATTTGGCCAAATAAAAGAAGGCAAATAGTGAACCATGATGCAAGATGTAATTTTTCTCATTTTTAACGGTGTAGACCAAGAATGCTTCCTCTACTTAAAAACCCACAGCAGAACCTATTTTGTTTATAATACATCCTTAGCATATAGTTTTATTAGTCATCGCCGCCATCATCATCCAATTATTGGGGACCAGCTACATGAATCTTATACCTCTATTGAGCCCTATGAATGGCTGTAAACTTTTTATCAGTATGTGCATAAATATCACAGAAGGTTATTCTGCAGCTCTACTTTTTGGTTCTTTTCATCTAAATAAATTTCAACAGCAATAATTGTCCATATATATCCCATACAAAATGCAATATAATTTCTTTTCAAAAATACAGTACCAAAATTCTGTATAGTTGAAAATTTGGCTCGACATCTTTACGATATTGAAACAGAATGCAAAGAATTATAAGGGCATGGGTCTATAGAAAAGCATTACAAACTAAAGTTATAGTTAGTTAGTATTACCTCACTTAAGTTCATATTGAAGTTCTTGAGACGGTCTAGCAAATTGCAAGCTAGCTCTGCAGCAGGCTCAGGAGGCAACTCCAAGGACACATTAGCAATGGTTTGCAATAGGTGAACACGATCTCCTGCCCACATGAAAGAGTTTGGCTCCCCTCCGTCATCAATGTTGTTTTTACCATGTTCTTCTTCGATAACTTTGTCAAGAAGATGCCAATGGTGATGGAGAAATTCCCATTCTACAGCCTTGGGGGTGAACAATGACACCACAGAAAGCAACTGCCATGTTCCAGGAGGGGCTGTCCACTTCTCTATGCTCTTACCAGTGCTCAACCATAAAGATTCTGATATTTTAATTGTATTCTGAAGTGACCTTACAACTGACACCTTGACCTTTTTCTTCTTTCCAAGGCTTGCACATATCTTTCTCACGCATATGGCCACTTCGCTGTCACAAGTCCCTTTTAACAAATCAAATAAACCTTCAGGAAATAAGGACTCCAAACTAGTAGCATCCTTTTCAAAGTTCAAATTCGAAGCTAGAGAAATTCTATCTAAGACCAATTCCTGAAATAAATTCTCGCAATCTTCTTGGATACTTGTTTCGTTATCAACAATCAACCGAGGAACAGAATGAAGCCACTCAGTTATTACTGAGCCATCAGGGTATATCCTACAAGCCTACAACAACAACTGATGAAAACTTAAGAATGAATTAGGAAGCAAAATATTGGGGAAAAAAAGAAAGGTGAAATTGAGATACATTTACCTCTGATAGAGCTATAATAGCAGCTTTCCGGATTGTGACTAAAGGGTCGGAGCAGGCTGAACTCAATGTCTTAAGGAGCACTTCTTCAATTGGTCTTCCAAATAATTTTATCGACTTTGTGACAAGAAGAAGTGCTGCTTTCCTTACTGCAGCCTTATCATCCTGACACCTACTCCTCAATAAGTCACTAAAGCCAACTTTTCCCATTCCTATTAAATCCCATAAATGAGAACCACTGTCTGAATCTACAGTCAACAGGCCAAATAATTGAGCAGTGTTTGTTAAAGCTCGAGCTCTAATTGCAGTAGCTGAATCTGAGCATCTCTGTATTAATGCTCTCAAACAATTCGCTCCCCATACATTGTCATTCGAATCTTGAGGCAATTCCTTTACAATGAAAGAATTGGGAGAAGATGTCAAAAGTGATAGAATGAGGTCTACTGCCAAAAGTCTTAGCTGAGACTTCCCTTGTGTCATCTTTACCACAAACTCAGCATATCCTACTCGGTCTTCTTCCTGCATTGCCTGAACAATCTCCATGATGGAATCAACAGCGCAAGCTCTTGGTTCTGACTTTTCTGGCGCTTTTATAGATAAGAACCTAGGCAAGTAAACCAGAGCTTTCCTCACTGCATCATTCTCGTAGCCCAGAGGTACCAGCATTTTGGTGATAAAAGCTATTGCAGAGGCTCGTGATGGTGACTTCACAGGAGACAAGATCATTGGTGCCAGCGATCGCAAAACCTCAGCAGCCGAAGTAGTCTGATCTCCATGCTCAGGCTTTGAAACGAGACTGTAGAGCACACGAAAACATAAATCTTGCAGGCTGTGATGACTGGAGGAGGAACTAAGGATTTCTGACAGCGTTTCAACCAGTGGTTTGAGGGCATCAGCAGTGTCATCAAGCTGAACACGGCAGAGTACGGAGTCTAGCAGTTGAAGGACGCGAGGAAGAAGGTCAGGAACGCCAGAGGCCTGATCCATGGGAGATGTTGACGCGCGGCAAGCAGGACGGGGAGGTTTCCTCTTCCGGCCGTTCCTCCGACGATCGGAAGGACCGCTCAAGGCGTCCAGCGGATGCTCAGAGGAGTCAGGAGATGCCAACGTAAGTGACTTAAGGGAACGGCGGATTGAGCGAAGGAACGACAGGAAGGCGAGGGGCGTGAAGAGGGAGAAGAGAGGAGAAGCGGGCGAGAGGAGGAGGGAGAGATAGGCCCGGGCAGCGAGGAGTGAGAGGCGCGGGGATGAGTATTCCATGGTGGAGGAGAGGGGTCTAAGGATGGCGGACGCCGGAAGTCCGCCAGCGGCGAGGCGATCCCAGAAGACAACGACGGCATTGTCGAGTGCGGCATCGAGGAGAGACTGAAGGCCGAGGATGGACCTCTCAGAGAGGGGCGATTCTTCATCACGACGACCATGAGAAGACTCGAGCTCGGAGAGGATCGAGGAGAGGGTTTCGCTCTCGTCGGCATCGTCTTCCATGTCGATCACCTTCGAAACCCTTTTGGATTTGGGGCACTTCCCGCTCAAAGGAGACGGAGAGCGGAGGGTGTGCTTACGCTTTGGTGTGGTTACGCTTACCGAATGGTGTGGTTACTTCGCTTTGGCCAAAAATTCAAAATGGCTGTAGTAAATTGGATCGATGATCAATGGAAAATAAAACGGATAAAAACACAGGACAAGTATGTTAATTCGGCGGTTTTACAGGTGGTTAAAGGTGATTCATTCTAATATCTCTGTCAATTTATTTCTAAGTTAATCGGACGAGATAAATTATGAATAACTATTAGTTATTGATATAAATGGTTAAAACAGGGGGAGATATATATTCAGATGTATCGAATTTTAACCTCAAGATCTCATATTGTAACATCTCATGTCTTAACTATCGTACCGCCCCGAAGGGACTACGGGAGTTAATTACCGACAATTTGTTGATGTGCTTTCAGGATTTATTTTTGGAGATCAAGGAAACTTTTATAGGACTGGATAAATTTGTCACAGTCGCACATCTTGAATCTATGTTCGTGTCGTCTCTACCGCTTGCATCACCCATGTTGCCTAATCTGCTGCCAACATGGGTTGTCTCTATAAACATAACATACGTCTTTGTGAATATGAATATGCATAATATAGATTAAGTTTAACATATTACATATTCCTTAATATCCAAGATTTTAAACTAAGTAATTTTAACAACATGATACTCGTAGTAAAACATACCTTGGCTCGTAATAACCTTCAAGTATGAAGAAACTAGAGCACCCTCCATTAAGACAATTGTGTTTCTCCCTCTTGACCTCTCTTTTTGCTTGGCCTCTTTGATGGAGCAAGGGCCTATATATATAAGGCAGAGGGAGGACCTTGTGTGACCTTTCATCTACACATTCCGTCAATGTGTACATTCATTATCTCTTAACTCCATTTATTCATTCTCATAATGCATGAACTTGAGAATGATTTTTTATCTTCCTTTACATTAATTTGCATGAATATGAAGAGAACTGTCTCTTTATTGACAAATATGAATGTAGCCATTAATCATAATTATGACTATTTAATTACAATAAAATTAAAAAATATGAACCATCATACATGTGGGTCCATTAATAAGAAATAAAATATTATTACTAACATTCTCCCACTTGGCACATATGACTTTATACACTTCAATGCACAAAACATGAATTGGTCAATCATAAATTATCATTAAGTAAAAACTATTAAGAATCATGGCGGTTGTATATCTTTAGTTCGACATACTTCCTTCCATGTATCACTATATTAGTTATATACTTAACATGAACATAATGAGATATAACTTAAAGGTCCATCCATAATATTTTTATTAGAGACAAATCATGTTAATAATTCATTCATGTATATATACTAACATAAAGAAACAGGATGCATAAATGTTCAGAAACAACATTCAAAGAGCTTAGAGAGTCAACTACAAAAAGAGCATAAAACTTAATCATCAACAATTTTTCATAATGTACATCCTTATGACAGGTTCATTAAATGTCTTTGGTGACAATCCTTTTATTAATGGATCCACAATCATAAGGTTAGTGCTAATGTGCTCAATTGACACTCTTTGTTTCTCAACTTCTTTTTTAACGGCAAAGTATTTTATTTCCATATGTTTAGCACTTTTTGAATACTTGTCGTTCTTAGAAAAGAAGACTGTTGCGGCATTATCACAATAAATTTTCAGCGGCTTGGCAATATTATCGATTATTATAAGTCTTGAAATGAAGTTCCACAGCCATAATCCATAAATGGTGGCCTCAAAGCATGCCTCAAACTCAGCTTCCATAGTTGAAGTAGTAATGATTGATTGCTTCACACTTTTCCATGAAATTGCTCCTCTAGCTAAGAGGAACAAATAGCCAAATGTGGATTTTCTAGAATCCAAGCATCCAACAAATCTGAATCTGAGTATCCTATCACCTCAAGATGATCAGGTCTCCTATAAGCGAGCATGTATTCTTTCGTCCCTTGTAAATATCATAAAACTTTCTTTGCAACTTTCCAATTAATTGAGTGAACTCCTTGTTTCTTAAGTCTTGCTTCCTCTTGAATAAGCATACTTTGCAATTCTGTCATATTCCATTTATCCTTTATAGTATTATAATTGATTTGGAATTGACCATACTCAGGAGGCAAGGAGTTTATAATAAACTGCATAAGGAACCTTTCGCTCAATTTCATTCCCATGGAATTCATTCTTGTTGTTGTATTCGTCATCTGACTGATATGCTCATGCATGTTACGAGAACCATCAAACTTCATGGTGGTCAACATAATCATTAATGTCCCACAAAGTGACTTATCAGCAGACTCAGATTAAGATAAATTTTCTACAAACTTCATAAATTCCTTAGCATCATCAATTTTAGGATTGTTGGCTTAATGATGTCAGCTATAGTCATTCGCATAAATATCAAGCTAAGTCTATTTGATCTTTCACAAACCTTATTG
>JBAMIE010180302.1:0-13342 GCA_037177295.1 Kaempferia parviflora | reverse complement strand
ATTCATGAAGTTTATTTCCGCAAAAAGTTAAATCGTGAATTTCTATTTTGCATAAGCATAAGTTAAGTAAGCTAAGTAGGTGGCGCTCACCCTTAGATAGTAGTAGCTAAGGGTGGTCGTTACAGTTTAGTTTAACAATCTGTTCAAGCTTGTTATTTAATTGATCTAGTGTATATTGAATGAACATAAACAAGCTCTTACCAAGCCGAACACCAAACTTGTTCACGAACGTTTGGTTCATTTACGGCCCTAATTAATATGCACATTTGTCATGCTCTTACATTGCCTAACAAAAACATTTATTGGTTACCTAAGAGCAATCATATCATACATGTCTCTCAAAGTTTTTCCTAAATAGGCACAATTTTAACTTTTTCTTTAATGTTCTCAATTTTTATCCTGTCCACACATCCACCTTAAAATGCTCATTTCTTCAATTCTTATCTTCTGCTCATATGCTCAATTCATATCCTAACATTCAACTTCATATAATATAGTAAATCTATCCACCATTTTGTAAAACTTCCCTGTAAATTTTAGAGGTATCTTATGATCACAAAGTACATATAACGTCCTCATCCATTTCAACCATTCTACAAGGTCCTATGTAAAATACTCTATCAACCACTCCATCTTACAAAAACAATCCTAGATACTTAAAGCTCTTAGTTACAAGTAAATCATCATCTCCTATCTTAAACATTGACTTGCTATCTCTAATGCTACTAAACTTAAATTCTATATATTGTATTTTACTCTATTAAACTTAAAACCTTTTTTACTTCCAGCATTTTCCACCAAGATTCAACCTTCGCATTTACTCCACGTCTCATCGACCAAAACAATGTCATTTGCAAACACGGTAATGTGTGTTAAATGTATCCTGTGAATTCATTTATGACTAATGTAAAAAGATATAAACTTAGAGTTGATCTTAATGTAACCCTATTTTTATAGGGAAATGCTTTAATTAAAGCACTTTGAATCATCACTCTTGTCATTATATCATCAGACATATCTTTAATTGTACGCTAACACCTTTGTTTTATAAAAATTTTCACATAATTTCCTTTAAAACTCTTTCATAAGATATTTAAAAGTCAATGAATATCATGTATAAGTCTTGCTTCTTTTTCTAATACTTTTCAATTGTTTGTAAAAATGTATAACTTCTATCAATTAACTTTTATGTGTGAATCTAAATTGATTTCGATCATCTTAGTCTCTTTATAACTCTTTCCCAAAATTTTATAGTATGACTCATTAGCTTAATATTCATATAATTCACATAATTTTGTACGTCTCCTTTGTATTTATACAAAGGACTAAAGTACTTACCTTCCTAGATATTTTCTTCATTTTCAATAGCAGATTAAATAACTTCATAAACCATTCAATACCCTACTTCCCTAGGCATCTTCATACCTCTATCGGAATATCATCCATCTTTTTCATTTTGCATTTCATTCAACACTTGTTCTACTTTTGGAATTTGAACTCTCCTATAATAAATTAAATTGCTACACTCCGCTAACCTACTTAAATTTTCTAAGATAAGTTGGTCACTTGAACCTTCATTAAAAAAATTGATGATCCATCTCTCCTTTATTTTCTTATCCTTCACTAATACCCTATTAGATTTATCTTTCGTGAATCTTATTTGAGTAAGATCCCTTATTTTCCTCTCTCTTACTTTAACTATTCTATATATGTCTCTTTCCTCTTTTTTTATATCAAGTTGTTCATTTGTAAGCCTTATTCTTAACATTACTCATTGCTTTTTAGTGTCTTTCTTGTCTACTGTATACTTTTTAAACTTTTTTTCATTTTTTACAAGTATATAGTAACTCATAGGTTGTTAGTTTTTCCGTTGCTTTATTCTTCCTCATTCCATCGCTAAAATTCTGTATTGGGTGGTGTTTGTCCTCTTGTTCTTGGCCACCGTTTTCAAATTCAATGTCATCTTATCTTATGTTGTATTTGAGTCAAGATATATTTCTCCTAATATTTGTGCTCCTACCCTCCTTAAAGATATTTTATTTCTCATCTTTTAACTTCCATCACTTGATAATAGGAGTCATGCACATTTTCTTTCTACTCATACTATATTTGAGGCTCATATCTAACACCACTAACCTATAAGAAAGTCAATTTACGATTTATTGTTCTCACTTTTAAACATAACAAGTGTTCTTTTTTTTAAAAAAAAATGTATTTGTTAGTATAAGTCAATATGCAATCTAATACAGTTTTTCATTTCTTATTCCAAAACCATGGCCCTTATCTTCCATGCTCATTTAGATCTTCACATATTAAAATCATCTCCTTGTTAGAATTTTTAATACTACCTTATCCAAGACTTCTCAAAACCTATATTGGTATCTTCATCTAGTCCTACTTAGGTGAATATATGCTAATTACATTAATAATTTTTTTTACTACCACTAAGATCTATAATCCTATCTCCCTCTTAACTACTCCTACTACTTCGTCCCTTAATAAACTCTCTTTAGCAATTCCTACATCATTTTTCATTTTATTCTTGCCTTTATATCATGAGAATTTTCTATCATCTTTGCCTTCTCCCGTACTCATTTTTTCTTACAAAATATTAATTCTTCTCCTAATCTACTATCTTCATTGCTTTGTTAGTGAATGTTTCTACGCTCCATTTTAAAATCTAAGACAATGGTATTTCTATAATATCTATTGTTATCCGACCTAAGGTGTGAGAACTTTTTTACATATGTAACACTATACCCAAGTTCTCATGGAGATGTAGTCTTCCTTGTCACAACGTTGCATTGGAACCTTACAATGTGTTCCTTCTAGAAAACAACCTAACATTAGCGCAATAATTTGATAAATTCATACATAATATTTGTCTATGTTTTACATTGGCTAACAACCTAATGCAATCCTCCTTTATTCAGGCTTAACGAGTCATGACGAAGTCTGTTTCTAATTGATAAATTAAAAAAGTTACAAAAAATTCATAAACAATATGTAAAGGTACCACAAAAAATGTTATATATTTAACCTATTTACAAAGGTCAATGGAATCCAATTTTATTCATTGATCTGATTCTATTATCTTTCCCTTACATTGTTCACTTTTTTTTTTTGTCAAATCTGTAGGTCCCTTGTGGGTCGGCTGGAGGAGTTAACTATCCTGCAAATTAAAAAATAAAATATCTCGAGCTATCTTATGCGGGAATTCAAATTAGTTAGTCCAACACAACTACTATAGAAAAGAAACATAAAAGAAGAGGCTCGATCTTTTACTTGGTTACAACCTAGATGGTTGTTAATCCAAGACGGTTGAAAAGCTCACTACGAAAATCTCCTTCGTTGAAGGCGGAGAAGCCTCTTACAAACTTAGAACGCTTAGAAACAGACTAGGAAAGCATAGTAGAAGTTGTGTACTACTTCTTGATTATTTCCTAGCTCCAGGGGTCTTTTTATAGCTCTGGAAAACTCATCTCGAGGCCTGAAGGCGCCTTCAGAGGGTCCAAGGCGCCTTCAAGGTGATAAGGTTTTATCGTGTAAGATAAAACCTTATCTTCTAATCGAAGGTGCCTTCCCGCAAGCGCGACAGCGTGCCTGAAGGCCCTTTCCGTGGCTTGGCTCCTGTGGCGCGAATGGAGGCGCCTTCCAAGAGCTTGGAGGCGCCTTCTCAGTGCTGACAGCTCCGTTTTCATCTCCGATCGCTCCGTTTGCTTGGGTGATCTCGGACATCCGGAATAGGCTCACCCGAATCCATTTTCCATCCTCCTCAAAGCAAGGTTTCTCGTCCCTCGGACCGTCGCGTGCCTCTTCTCGTCCGCCAATGTACTCTTCCTTGACTTCTCGTCCCTCAGATGCATCGAGCCTGCCAACTTAGATGAAGTATTACAAAATATTCCGCCAAATGATATGATTTTAATAGGAGGTGATTGATGTATTAGGCATGTTAGAGTGAAAAATGAAAAATATGAAAGGGCACATGGGGTTATGGGTTTGAAACGAGAAATGAAGAAGGAAAAACTATATTAGATTTTACGATAACATATGACCTTATATTAGCTAATATATTTTGTAAGAAGAGAGAAGAATACTCAGTCATATTTAAAAGTAGGAATACTAAATCTCAAATTGACTTTCTTATCGTTAAGAAGAGGGATAGAAGGATTTGTAAAGATTACAAGGTTATTCCAGAAAAACTTAACTACCTAACATAGGTTAGGAGTGTTGGATATACACCTCAAACATAATATCAATAGAAAGAAAATATATACGACTCCTAAAATTAAGTGGTGGAAGTTAAAGGATAGGAAACAAAAATATTTAAAGAGAAAGGAGTACAAACATTAAGTGAAATATACGTTACTCAAATATGATATGAGATAAGATGGTATCAAAGTTGAAAATAGTAGTTAAGAGTGTACTTGATGAGTCAAAAGGACATGCACCACTAAGGAATCTTGGTGGTGGAATGAGAAAGTACAAGAAAAAGTGAAAAAAAATAAATATATTTATAAGAACGAGGAAAATTTAAAAAAATATACAATAGCCGAGAAAGAAGCTAAGAAAGTAGTGAATACAACAAAGAATAAAACTTTTGAACGATTATATCAAAAATTGGATACAAAAGAGGGGGAAAGAGGCATTTATAGATAGCTAAAGTGAGAGAAAGGAAGACAAGAGATCTTACCCAAATAAAATGTATTAAAGATAAATGTAATAGGGCACTAATAAACGATGAAGAAATAAAAGAGCAGTGGAAGAGGTATTTTCATTAAAGGTTTAGGTGACCAACCTAACTTAAGTAATTTAAATAGGTCAAATGAGTATAAAAATTTAAATTTTTATCGTAGAATTTAAATTTCAGAAATAGAACAAGCTTTAAATGAGATGCACAATGGAAAAGTCATTGGGTCAGATAATATTTCGATAGAGGTATGAAAGTGTGTATTGAATGACTTACAAAAATTTTTTAACATGATACTGAAAACGAAAAAAATGTCTGATCAATGGAGGATAAGTACTCTAGTTCCTTATATAAAAATAAGGAGATATACAAAATTGTGCAAACTATAGAGGTATTAAACTAATAAGTCATACCATGAAACTTTGGAAAAAAGTAATAAAAAAAGATTATGGAAGGAGACCACGGTGACAGAAAATCTATTTGGGTTCATGTATGGAAGGTCGATAATAGAAGCTATACATCTTCTTAGACAACTAATTGAAAAATATCGGGAGCAAAAATATGATCTACACAAGAGAAATTATATAGAGAATTCTTGAAAAGAGAGGTATTAGTGTAACATATATTGAACTAATTAAGGATATGTACATAAACACTTTAGGTGGAGTAATTGAAGCAACATCAAGGATCAGCTCTAAGTCTCTATCTTTTTACACTAATTATGGATTAACTCACTGCACAGTACCGTGGTGTCTGTGTTTGCAGATGATATTGTTTTAGTAGATGAAACACGTGAAGGAGTAAATACTAAACTAGAATCTTGGCGGGAGATAATAGAAGAGAGGTTTTAGGCTTATTAGTAGAACAAAGACAGAATATATGAAATTTAAGTTTAGCAATATTAGACAAAATGAGATAATTGTTAAGATAGGAGATGACGAATTGCTCGGAACTGAGAGCTTTAAATATTTAGGATCATTTTTGCAAAAATGATAGAGGGATTGAGAGAGATGTCTTACCAAGAATACAAGTCGGATGGTTAAAATAGAGGAAAGCGTCGAGTCTTTTATGTGATAGTAAAGTACCTCTAAAACTTAAAGGAAAATTTTACAAAACCATAGTTAGACCTGCTATATTATATGGAACTGAATGTTGGGCTATGACTCGAGCACGAGCAGAAGATGAGAGTTGCAGAGATGAGAATGTTAAGGTGGATATGTGGACATACAAGGATGGACAGAATAAGAAATGAGAGCATTAGAGAGAAAGTCGGAGTTTCATCGATTGAGGAAAAACTCCGAGTGATACGTTTAAGATGGTACGGACAAGAACTTAGGCGCCCAATAAATGCTCCCGTTAGGTGATGTGAAACTATGATAAACACGCATATCAAACGAGGAAGAGGAAGATCAAAAAAGACTTGGTTAGCAACAATAAAATAAGATAAAATTTATTTAAGTATAAATGATGATATAGTAGTAGGTAGAGCTCAATGGCATAAAAGGATCCATATAACCGACCCCACGTAGTGGGATAAGGCATGATTATTGTTGTATATTTTTGTATTTTGAGTCCATTAAGGGATTTTAGATTGTGAATATTTTTTCCTTTTTATTAGGATTCCTTTCCTTTCTTTGCAAGACAGGAATTATAGTATATATATTGGGATTTATTTCTTTTCTTTGATCTTAAGGATTAGTCTATAAAAGGGTCTGTTTAATTAATGTTGAGGAGGTTTTTTATTTAATAATATTTTTGGGTGTCGTTATTTTCTTATTTTCTAGTATTTCTCTTCGAATCAACATATTTAGAAGATTGTTTCTGGTATTCGTGTGTGAATTAACAAATTCAATAGCCGATAATTATTATCCCACCCAGCGTCAGTTGGTATCAGAGCTCTTCTAAATCCCATGGATGGTCGTCGTGGTCATGATTGGCAGATTTCGGCTGAGGAAGCCTTGCACCGTGATCGTAGCACCTAAGACGAGATTCAAGATCTATTGAGACAAGTAGCAAAGTTATTCCAACGTCTAGCGGCATAAGATCGTAAAGATCGTAAGTTCCTTTATTCCCTTTTGAAAGCAAACGTTTGGTTTTGAGGGATTCGAGGTCAACCACCCCACCACCTACAACTTTGAGATAACGTCGGATTCGCAGTGCCTCTTTGTCCCCCCCTTCCTCCCACAGCGGCGGAGACCACCATGAGAATGTAGACCTTGGCAACATCGAGTACTATCAATCTGATCATCCGATTGCAAGAGGCGGCGGAGACGACGACAACATCGAAATATTTCGGGATCCAATTTACGACGAAGATAAGACTGAGACAACTAGCGAACCCATTTATGATGATGAGGTGGTTGCTGACAAAGAAGATGTTATAATTGAAGAGGAATCTCGATCTCCAATAGGAGAAGAAACTGAAGCGACTAATAATCCAATTTAGATGATGATAATTTTGTTGGTTCCAAACCCCTTATCTATGTTATTGTCAGAGCTATCCTTTAAAGCGACGGTGATCAACATTACACTTCTTTCCGTCACAGCAAGTTGTTGACTTTGAATCACTTGTCATCAACCAAGAAGTGCAGAAAGATTTAGGAATTACATTAGTTCTGCCTCCTAGCGACATTCCCAGTGAAGACTCAATAGCTATGGGCATGCCCAACAAAGTTTGTCCTTTGAGCTCTACGATTGTCGTTCATGCAGAAGATATCTTGTTCAACTTACCTATCTCTCCCGCATTAATTTAACCATAGATTTTGCTCCATTTAAAAATGTTCATAATAAGCAAGAAATTCAAACTTATGAAAGGAGTGCATTAGTAGTGCTGGAACTGCAACCATGTGGCATGCAACTACCTGCATTGATCTCTCTTGAAGTAAAACAAAGAACTCCTTGTTTTGTTAAGGAATGTGGAACTATTGAGAATAACAAAGACAAACATGGGCACGACACGTCTGCTACTCTTGAAAGATTTGTAACTGTGATTGAAAATTCTGGATCTGAGTGGAACTTGAAAGCTCTTGATTTCTTAATTTCTATCCAAAGATCATAAGAACAAATTGCCATGATGAAGATAGACATGGACAAAATAAGTGACTCTCTGAAACTGCAAGTAGATTTTACAAATGTGGTACCAGATGATTTTCCTCTGGATTACCACCTAAAACTATTTTAAACTCGATGATGAGTTTTTTCAACACGAGGCGACTGATGAAGGAGGATCCGAAGATTTTAATTATTTTTTTTAGTAATTGTCACTTTTTTGGTATTTAAGGTATTTTTGGTATCTTAGGTATTTTTGGCAATTTTTTGTCTATCATATTTTTGTATTTTGAGTATGTTTAGAGATTTTAGATTGAGTATTTTTTTTCTTTTTAGTAGAATTCCTTTTCTTTCTTTGTAAGATATGAATTATAGTCTATATATTGGGATATATTTACTTTCTTTGATCTTAAGGATTAGAGTCTATATAAGAGTATGTTTAGTTAATGTTGAGAAGGAGATTTTTGATTTAATAACATTTTCGGCAGTGTCGTTATTTTCCTATTTCTTGGTATTTCTCTTCGAACAACAGGTCTTAGAAGGTTGTTTCCGGTATTCGTGTGCGGATCAATGAATTCAATAGCCCACAGGATAATCACTATCCTGCCCGACGTCAATTACATATTTAAGTAGAGCATCTAGACATAGTTGTAGTCTAATACATTTAAGGATATGTAGCTCTAGGAGAAGGAAAACTTAGTAAAAATACATCAAGATACTTGTAATAGAATTTTGAAATTTATCACAAGCTCATATGAAGAAAACAGAAAGAAACTCAAATGTTTCATCATGCATATTTTTCTAGAGGAGAGATAAATTACCTGAAATACCAAATCGTTCATAATCTTTTCATAGAGTGGTAATGCTTCTCGTAGCCTTCCGAGATCCATCAATCTATTGCCTTCCATCAAGGCCTGACATGTGCTAAGTCACCAAGGATTTCAAGTAATAGTACATGCATAGTGATTATAATTTTTTGTGTTATACTTTCTACTGAAGCTATGCAAATTCAAACCAGTTGTTTAGATGAAATTCAAATATATTAATAGCAATATCAAGAATTTTGATATATAAAGTTGTTTAGATGAACTTCAATATGTAGTTGATAATCCATTAGCATGAGAAATTGATTAGCAAACAAATAGTCACCACTGAGATTATAAAATTCCATGGTGGATAATGAGTTAAATTGTCTAAACTCCAAAGCAATGAATAAGCATCACAAAAATATAGTAAAATTTTTAATCTTCTATTTAGACAATTGGACAATTATGGGCACCAATTTGCTAAAACCAAAGAAATAGTCAAACTAAATTTATTTCTTAGCTAAATGGTTCGTGTGATCCATATGTTTACTACAATCCTTCTAGTTAAGCTTGAAAAAACAAACAAAGAATTGTCACATCATGCTATTGTGAGTACAGTTTTGTGGATAGCCATAAAAATATGAACAAGAGTGCTAGTTACAAATGCACCAAGATGATGAGACCATGATATACTAGGTCAAAGTGCAATTTATTCCTGTCATCATGGAATAAAGCCTAAGATAAAAAAGTCAGGTATCATATGATATCGTATGTCAATTTCCACTAAATTTGATGACTTGTCAACATTCTTGTCTCCAATTAAGCACTGACTAGCCTGAATCAAAATTAAGATTGAGAAGCATCTACTTTAGAATTATGCAATCTCAAATGTCACCTTTGACCAAAGCTATGGTCTATGGAATTCCCACCATGTATTAATAATCTGAAGTAGATCTCACATAAAAGATCGAGTTACAGAGGCTTTGCGGAGTTCACACCAGATCACTCAGTTTGTTTGGTCTCTATCTTGGGTGGAAGAATTCACATTAAGAAGCCATTCTAATTCTTCAATATGTGGGTTCAACATGACTTCTTTTCACAACTAGTGGAGACAAAATGGGTAAAATAATAATAGGAATGAAGTAACAAACAATAGAACTCTCACATATCTTAAAGACATTGAAATCGAATTTGCAGAGATTAAACGTCGAGCATTATCATCACATATCTGTCAAAGATGCTACTGCCCGAGCACGCCTGGAGGAGGCACAAGGTGATGGACTGTTGCATGGTCGCATGACAAAGAATTACAAGGAGTTGCAACAAACTGCAACTCGTCTAAATGTTGCAAGACTTTCTTTCTCCATGCAACAAGCAAAATTGGTTACTTCAAGAATGTGGACTGAAACTCTTCCTTTTTTCATGCGATGGTAAAGCGTAATAATAAGCATAATGAGATTATTGCAATGGAGAAGTCGGTAGTCTTACAAAATCATTTGAGATTGCAGTCAAGTTTTTCACGGAACACTTCCATTGCCAGCTTGGGAGACTGTAGGTCGCACGGTGGATTTTCCTCACTCTTGTATGACATTCGTCCAACATGTCCACATGGACAAGCATGATGCTTTGAAGCGATTCCCTACAATAAAGGAGATAAAGCACGCACTATTTGATATTAGATATTATAGGGCTCGAGGCTCGGATGGTATAACTCGAAGTTCTTCGAGCATTATTAGGACATTGGACTTCACACTGTAGTTATGGAATTTTTCACCAGTGGGAGATTATTGTGGAGATGAAATCACACTTTGATTGCGCTTGTCTCAAAATCAGCCCACACTAGCAAGGTGACATATTATAGACTAATCTACAGTATTCTACAAGGTCATCTCTAAGTATTGGCTTCGAGATTATCTGAGATAGTAGCAGGAATACTTCATCAATCTTAAAGAGTTTTTGTGCAGGGATGACTCATTATAAATAATATCCATCTGGCACAGGAGCTCTTCCGGAGGTATCACAGGAAGCGCATCTCCCCTAGATGCATTACGTCACTCAGTTTATTAGAGTTTCTATGTGAGCAACTTATTGGAAGTTTATAATTGAGTGGTCATCCACTCCGTCATTCTCTCTACCCATTAATGGGCTCTTTTGGTTTCTTTAGAGGGGTTAGAGGGCTATGACAAGGAGACCCTCTGTCTCCCTGCTTATTCGATATTTGTGTGATCCTTGAGCAACAAATATAGTAGATCAAATTTCATCCTCGGTGTGGTCATCTCAGATTGACGCACTTAGTGTAGGAAGATGACTTATTGTGGATAAGGTATTATTTTCTTGTTTGTAGATGTTTGGGGCGGCCTTCAGGTTAATCACCGGAAGTCAAATACTTATCTAGCTGGAGTAGATGACTTGACGCAGTTGTGGCTTCTTTCTCTTACGGGCGTCCATGAGGGGACTACGCCCTTTCGGTATTTAGGGATACCGCTTGCTATTAAGCGTCTACAGATTTCAGACTACAACCCACTCCTTGATTCCTTAAAATGACGAATTAACTATTGGCCAAAGAAGACACTTTCTTATGCAGGAAAGGAGCGACTCATCACTTCGATGCTTCAAGGAGTGGAGTGCTTTTGACTCTTTATATTACCTATTTCCTTTAGAATAATCAACTGCATTTACACCCCCTCTCCCCAATATCTTGGGCAGATATGTGCATGCCCAAAGGAGGACTAGGATTTCGTGATTTGAAAGCTTAGAACCTTGCCTTATTGGCAAAGGTACTTTGGCAGATACAAGTACAGAAGGATTCTCTTTGGATCAAATGGGTGCATCATACCTACTGGAGGCGTGCAGGCATAATGATTTTGGAGGCGGTGCATTCGGATTCCCCACTAATCGTTGTTGCAGATCCGTGACCTTATAAGCTTACGGCTAAGGGATCGTGAGCAGGTGGAGGTGTGGCTAGGGATTAATACTTCTTTAGTCATCCCAATCCTAAGAAGTCTGAGGTGCGAATAGTGTGGAAGTCCTACATCCATCTTAGCCATGCAGTTACGCTTTGGATGTTAGCTCAAAGATGACTTCCCACCAAAGATAGATTGGACTATTTGGAGATCAGTGTTGTGCCTTTTGTAGGCGAGAGATAGAGACACAGGAGCACTTATTCTTTGGGTGCCCTCCTATAGCGTTCTTATGGCAGAGGATCCGAAAGTGGCTACATATGGGGTAGAAGATGTCTACCTATCGGATGCTGAGAATCTTCGAGTGTTTCTTCATAGGAGGTCGTCTCTTGACTAAAGCCAGACACCTTGTGATGTCGGTTTTGATACACTTTGTATAGAGAGCTAGAAATAGTTGTATCTTTGATGAGGGACAATTGGAGTGAAAAGATTTTTAGAAATCTACAAATCTATGTTTATGTCATTGGGAGTGTTTTTATACGTTAGACATGAGACTCTACTAATTATCGGGTAATGCACTCTGGACTTGCTTTAATATATACATTACAACCTTATCTTCATTCAAGTACTGATTAAGCCCTATTTTATACATTTTGACATGCTATACAATTTTACTTATCAATAAAAAAAGTACTCATTAGTCTTGAATCAAAATTAAGCTTGTGACATCTTCACTCATTTTTTACTTCAATTAGCACCAATATAAGTTGATTCATCATTCTTTGCAACACAATTCAGTGGTCTTCCAAAACCTGTTAATTGGATTGAGATTAACAGAAGCAGAGTCACAAGTGTCCTCATTTGAGATTTGTTGCATGATTCCTAATTGTTTATAAATCAGAAGCGTTCAAAATATCTATGATGCAACCATCTTACACACCAGCAAGGGGTGTAGGTGTTGCAACTGGCAGAAAAGGTATCTCTTTTCAGCTACTATGAGATTCTAATGTATATGGGAAGTACGTCCACTATAGCCACTTCCATCCACTATCACCATAGTTATAGTGGCAGAGCTTGTTTCGGTTGTCGTTGCAGTTCTATGAAAGAAATGCCATTGTTGTTGTTGTCACGTTGTCACTCTTTTGTCATCAACATCAGGCTTCAAGCACCGACCTAACTTGCAGTAACTCTAGTAAGCCTTACTGAAAAGTAAAGGCAAATGGAGTAACAAGAGGAAGAACCTTAGTGTTTACTTCCTGATTCCTAGTTGTCTTGCGCTTCATATCAAGTTCTTCTTGGTTGGCATTCATCTGTTGTTGCTCCAATTTTCTTTGCAGTAGCTCAAGCATCCACCTTAATGCTGCAATCTTTGAATCTTGGTCTTGTTCATTCACTATGTGAACTTCTGAAGGAATATGGCTTCTACGCCTTGCCACAATGAACACAAGAACTCGAAGTGTTGAGACCAAGGATAAGAACTTGGGCTCTATTACAAAATGAAATTGGTCCAATGATTTGAAATAGTATGATAGGAATGAATTCACCACCTTGAGGATAAGCCACACCACGTCAATGATAAAATTCTGTTTTGGCTCATGAATCCTTCCAAGAGATAAGAAACTAAGAGGCAAACATAAGCTAATTTTTCTCAACTCAAAGATAGAAAAGTTCTTGCAAAATTCAACCCTTCTTGTACTTGGAACCTCCCTCCAAGAGTAGGAAACAAACTTGAGTTCCACTAAGCTTAACGTTGATTTAAGTGGAATAAGATTCATTTGTGGGAAAACTAAGATTGATTTAGGTGCATGTCTAAAGTTTAAGATGATTAAAAAGGTTGAGAGTGGTTTTGAGTTGTTTAGGAATGATGATCTCGTTATCTCTTTACCAAATCCTAATCA
>JBAMIE010180272.1:0-13346 GCA_037177295.1 Kaempferia parviflora | reverse complement strand
TTGTTATTGTTTTATCTTATTTCTTTATATCTTCTTGTTCTTTGTAAGCTCAAATTGTAAGAGATTTCTCTACCTTTGGCAGTATCCAAGAAGGAAAAAGCATAGAGGAATTCTTAGAGCGACTCATCAACGAGTCATAATTCGTGGAATAGAAATCAGGAGTTTCAATCCATATAAAAGGCTAAAGTGTTAGCATCACTTTGTATTTATGTTTTGACATTTTGTTGCGCACTAACACAATTGTAGACTCAAGCATACGAAATGAGTGATCAACTATCCACCCCTTGCCCCACGCCCTCTAGCGTCAATCCAACATAAAGTAGTGTTTATCCCCCATACACATGTTCACTCCATCACACCATTTCACTTGCATCTATTGTCATAAATCAAATTAATTTGTGCATGAAATTAAGGCAAATACATCCTTGCAACTACTTTATGAAGTGACAAAGGTTGCTCTTCATTACCTCTTTATACTAATTTGATGTTTATTCACATGCATCTATCTACGTGTGTGTGCCACATGGCTATTAAAGCAAGTGTACCATTTTAGAGAATGTCTCTCCACATATACCCCACAAAGGAATTCAATGTGAAGATCTTTGATATCAAGCATGATAGATGTTGGAAGAAGATTTTGAGGTTCTTGCAACTAGTGGATTAATCGCCTTCATGGTTTAATTACCTTCACAAAACCATGGACAACCAACATTCCTTGTCCATGATGCATGATATGAGAGTGTTGTTTCCTTGTGAAGGCTAATAGTGTAGTATTAGAGACCACAACTATGACTTTTAGCCTATAGACATGAAACCTAAGGCATACACAACCTGATGAGAATTTCTATACTTGCCTGCTCAAACAAGAGTTTTAGTGCCGGAACTAGTGTCTTCCCAGAGAATTATTACTCTCACTAATTTCAAGCTTGACCAAAGGTCATAAGAAACTTAATTATTGGCCAACATACAAGTGAGATAATGCCCTATACTAGCATAGTTTGCTTAATATGTTCTTTCTTTTAACTTGTGCTTTTATTATATTTAAGGTTTAAAATCTTGAGTTGTGTTGTGGAGGAGTTGCGGTCTTTGACTGAAACAATATCGTTTCATTACTGTATCATGTCGTATTGGAACAATTTCAATACTTATTGAATTGAACTATTAATGATAACATGACTAATTTTACTTAGTATGAGTTGCGTTAATAACACAAATAACATCCAATGTAGTCCGACCCGCATTGGCGGGAACTTCGTGCACCAGCAGTTCCTTTTTTTATGAGTCATGTTAATAAACCATTTCATTGTAATTTAATAGTTATTTACTTAATAATTAATTAGATTTCTAATTGATGTTGATTAATTTGATCACCACAATCCTCAAAGTTAAAAAATGCTTTCAACCACTTAAGTTATTTTTAGCATTAGTATACTTCTTCAGTTTAATTAAAATGTTGGAAAGAGCAATAAGTAATGAGTCCTTCCATCGTCCTCTAAATTGAGTCACGCTTTTCTTTCATATTCTACAACATCGGGGTCATTTCATATTTGAAAGCCTTAGAGTCCATAATCACACAAAAAATGAAAAATATAAAACTCAATTTAAACCTGACTAAATTAAATTAAAAAAAAAATTACTCAAGATTTTTTTAGTAAAATAATATTAGAATTTCAAAAGTTTTTATACTTTCAAATTGAATTGGATTGAGTTTTTTTTATGTGATTCGATTGGTGCACACTTATTACAATTATCATATATCTTCAATGATATTTGACGAAGTGAATTAAAAATAGTCAAAGAAAAATAATGAATTATTTTCTCAACTTAATCAAATAAGTTTTCATTAAAATAAAGTATCGTGTTGAACCTTAGCTCATTCTTGACGCCTAAACCAAAGTTGAGACAAGACACGAAGAAGAGGAGAAGAAACTAGACATGATTTTGTTGAACAATAGTTTTTCCCTTGCTTGGACAATCTCATCTCTCCCGACATTATAAAGCTAGGACAAAAAAAAAACCTCATTGATGTTAGATATCAAATTATATCCAACTTAAACTTTTTTCATCTTAAATTAGTTTTTTAAATTTTAGACTACTAAATAAGTTAAACTAAACCAATATTTCTGGTTTTTAAAGGATGAGCAAAATCTATTTATGGTTGGGTGGTGCCATTGAGCAGACCTGATGATTGGGAGGTGGATATAAGTCATAGTCAATTTGGACTTATTTTGGTTCAGAGATTTTAATTAGCTTTGTCAAATTTGTGAGAGCTTAAGAATTAATTATATTCCCTCCCTCCCTCTCTCCCAACATAATCTCCTCACTCCTCACTCCTCTCTCCTGATTCTTCTACCTCACACGCTACCAGTTACTAGTTGCTAGTTGCACACATGTCACACATGTTGTTTACGGGTAAGACCCAATCCTCTTCTCCCCTCTCCTCCCTAGGAATATAAGGTTCAAGTCTTGAGTCATTTTTTGTGCATAAGCATTGTAAATTCAGATCTTTTTTTCTCTTTCTAAATGTCTAATCAGAAAATAATTTGAGATAGTTGTAATATCCTTTAATAGCCGACCCACCTAGTGGGATAAGACTTGGTTATTGTTGTAGTAGTAGTTGTAATATCCTTTGATGAGATTTGAATGGGTATAAGGCTTGATGAGTTCAAATGCCAGTGAAAACTCTATCATTTTTCTTTAGTCCCATATGGTATATATGATGGAACATGTCTTTTTGCATCTCTTGTAAATAAATCTTTTAGTCTCACATGGGCACTGAAACTTGTTCCTTCAGATGGGGTGATAGGGTGCTCTCAAACCAACACATCCTTACAACCTTTCAAGTAAAGCCAAATATTTCTATAAAAAGCATTTAAAGTTTCAAATCAAATTAATAAAAACATTACAAAGCTTTTGTATGTTGCTTTGAGTTTTAGTTCCAAGTGTTTTAATAGTTGTCAACCAGTGCAAACTTTGACAAATCTGCAAGAATATGCAGTGTACTCCAGGGATACAGTTGAAAGAAGTCGTATTGCATCAATAGCAAGCATTTTCTATCCTTAATATAATTTCCTAGAATTACCTAGTTTATAGATAAACTTAATGCAATAATTTTGAATTCATCTCTTATTCCAGTAGTTGTGGTCTTAAATAAGATTTTACATATTGCAGCTAGAATTTTTTTCCTCCAAAATTAAACACCAAAAAATGTGAGAACAAAAGCAATACTGTTGAAGAGCTACCTGTTCGGGAAAGTGCTTTAATACGTCTTAGGAGCCTGTCTTTCATCTCAACTGGTGCTTCATCTAGTTCCATTGTAGTAATTGGATTCCCATTAGACTGTTCGGTATCCAACCCTAAGGTGAATTCCAATGTGCCATCAACTTGAGCAATATCCATGGCAACTCTTGCTTCCATGGGGAATAGTAATCTAGCCAGAGCAACTGTACATAATGAAATGAAATGTAAGATATCCGTACTATTTTTGGGTTTTAGGTCCATGAGTTCAATCTTGTGCAGTAGTAATGATGCATGCCATCATTTCAGCAAAATACTAATGTGTTTGTGGTTCTAAGGTCACAAATAGTATTGTGGAGTATGTAGTAATTATTCTGTGATCATTCCAGCATAAATAGAATATTTATATAATTATATAAATCACTGTACTTATACATCAGGGCTACTTCCAATTCTTTAACAATTAAATCGTTTGGACAAGGTTTTCTCCAGCTTTTTATTAATGGGTCGTCAGCATGTTAGAAATGGGAACAATCCAGGAGCTATTGGAAATGATGGAATCTGGCTTGGTGCAACATCAGTTATGCACTGCTTTCAAATGCTTCTCCCAATTTATGTTCAATGAAAGCTTTAAAACAAAACTAAACCAAGTAGAACAGACTTAGTGAACAACAGGATAAATACATTTTTTAAAACAGTAAGCACAATTTTTGTTTGATAGCTCTAAGCCTCCAACTCTTTGAACCAGGTAGAACAAACCAACTGCATATGAAACATCAATAAATAGTTTGTTGTCAATGTTAAATAGAATATCACTACCACAGCCTTAATGGAAATTCTGGCAAACCAACAAACTACCATTACAATCCTTATGATTGTGTGATTAATTTTTCTTAGCCCCGAATGATCTCATCCACTTACGAGGTGTTCACTAGGATCAGACTGTAACTGTCCTCACTCATGTTTGCATAATTAATGTTTCTTAGCTCCAACTAATTTCATATAAATAAAAGTGAAAAAAAAACTTTGGTTAATTTATCTGTAATCTACAATTTATTCGTCACAACTAGATCAATATGGAAAAATAGAACTATTGAATTAGGATAGAAGCAAGCATAGAATCAGAAATAGCATCACCTCGATTTTCAAGGTACAATAATTTTCCTCGGAGATCATCACCAGCAATTGCAAGAGAAACTGAAGCTTCTCCCAATTGTGGGTCTCTTCTTTCAGCTTGCTCTAATATCTCGATACACAAGCGACTCTTGGGAGATGCTTCTCCTTCTTCAGTTGATCTGAGATACTCCACAGACTTGGTAAGTCGTTTTGCAATCTGAATTGCTTTCCTTCCATCTGATGTAAGATCAGAGGATCTAGCTCCCTTTGTTAGAAGAGACACAATTATCTTAGGTTCCTTGCGCATTGCAGCAATGTGGAGTACAGTATAACCTCTGAGGTTTCTATGATTAACATCTGCGAGTGCAAGATCTAAGAGTTCAGTTGTAATTTTCGGATCGCAAAATGCTACTGCATAATGCAATGCACATGCATTATCTAGAGTGGTGTTCCCTTCTCTTAATAGCATTCTCACTAATTCAAGATCATCAATCTCAAGAGCTTTATGTATTCTCCTCACATGTTTATCAGGGAAGCCACTGCTTTCAGGTTCTACTAATCCCAATTTCAAGCGTGAATCCATAATTTGCTCAGCGATATCAGGAGGCACTGTCTTCTCAAGGGTAACAATATCCAAATCTGACTTTATTATGATGTCTATGCACTTGTTGACCAAACTGAAGCATAAGTTCTCACATAATTTTGCCACAACTAGAACCATTGGTATATCATCTATGGCCACCTTCTCGAGAATATCAAGGAGGTGTCTCTGCAATTAAAGTAACTACTTTTGCATCACTTCAAGAAAATAACATCACAAAAAATATACATGAATGGGAAGGAGATGGGAGATAGCAGTCTAAAATAATGCTAGATAACAACAAAAGAGATGGGCGTGTCAACCATGCTTCAAAGTTATAGAATTATGTATGTATCGATAAAAAGAAATCAGAAAATTTACATAATACCATTATTATCATCATTCAGCCAAACCATGTTTTTCGTCGAAGTACTACGTGAAGTGACCTAGACTTTAAACTCAACTATTTAAAGTCAACTACATGGATCGTTCATTGAACTCTATGAGTCTATATATATTATTAGGATCCAAATCAACTAAATTATTGTTGGACAATCTTTGGTTTAAGATTGTTGCCGAAGATAAATGAGAAATTGCTGAATTAAAAATTTCTGAATTTAAAATTAAACTTATCTATTTTGCAAAGATGGGCTTGACATGCTGTACTCCATGTCCGGAAGGCCGAGCTGGGAGGCCTGAGCTGACTAGTTGTTAAGGAAGGCCAAGTTGGCTTGGCAGACCGAGCTATTAGAGAAGGCTGAGCTGATTGTGCAGGCCAAGCTGCCAAGGAAAGCTGAGCTGCAGGCCGAGCTGGCTGAGCAAGGCCGAGCTACCAGCTGCCTAGTTGGCTAAGTGCCAAGTGGCTGAGTAGCCAAGCTGCCTAGTGGTCAAGTTACCAAGTAGGCCGAGTGGTTGAACTGCCAAGTGGGTCAAGTTGACGAGCTGCATTGAGGTGCCGATTGGACTGAGTTACCGAGTAAGGAGGCCAAGAAAGGAACTACCGAGCCGGGAAGCTGGGAGGGGAGCTGCCCAGTCAGGTCGGGCAGGGAGTTGCAGAGTTGGAGGCGGGGTTGGGGAGCTGTCAAATTGTCAAGCTAGGAGGCTGAATAGGGAGCTGTAGAACTGTTGAGTCGAGAAGCAGGGTCTGGAGCCGCCGAACGAGAGGCCTGCTGTCGAACGAGAGACCGGGCAAGGAGGCCAAACTAGGAGGCCACCGAACAAGGATTTAGGATTGTCGATCAAGGAGAAAGTCGTTAATTGTCAAGCTGGGAGACAAGGCTGCCAAGAGGGAAGGTGTGTTTATTGTGTTAGAGATAGTTTCTTTAAAATAGTTTTGTCCCCTCTTCGACAATCCTTAGAAGTTCGCACGGACATCTATTTCCCAGCTTACAATGACTCAACCACGTTAGCAACCAAGAACTGAGCAGTACCCGAACACTCTCACCATGGGAGCTGCCAAGCAAGGCTGCTCGGTAGGGAGGTGGAGAACATGGGGGAAGGAGTTGGATGGATTCTTCTCTTTTCTCTTTCCATGCCTTCTAACCAAGGTAGGAGCCTCCTTCTATAGGCTCGGAACCTTGGAAACATTAAATCTGCCTTTTACTGGTTAAGTGATGGTCATTTACTGCCTCTGTCTAGCTGGCTTGAAACACCATCAGCTAGCCAACAATTAATGGTCGGGCGACTATAGGTCAGCCACTAACGTCCGACCATTTCAGGTCGGCCATTAATGTGTTTGTACACAGTTGAGGCAGGCAGGAAAAATAGTCCGAGTGGCAAAACATTGGTTGGGATGCCTGGGCAATTGTGGTAAAATATTGGTTGGGCTGCTTGGGCAATTTTTGCCCTGACAAATCAAACATTCGACGCGCACAGGTTGCACACAAGTCAACTAGGTTTAATGCAATTCGGGACCTAGATTTGCACCACTTGCAAGCGCGCACGTGAGAAAGCCTCTCATCCATACATATTCACAACATCTAAAGTTGAGATTCAATACAAACTCAACCTTAATGCCATGAAATTCTCAATATGGAGATTAAACTCTCATTCATATTGGAGTCCTTTTTCTATTTTCCATTTTTTCATTCAATTTTCCAACAATTAATCTATATATATAGATAGATTATAATATATAAAACTAAATTTTTGTTTGGTCTCCCTCTTCCCTTTACAACTTACGCTCTAATCCATTCAACTCTTCCAATCAAAGAATTTATTAATAGCCTTTGAACATGTTCATACCATTTCCATATATTTTCTCATGCTTTATCATTTATTTGAACTATATCTAATTATGAATACTCCATTTTGATTTGAAATCTCATAATAACCAAGTTTCTCATCTTAGATAAAAATATAAAGCCTAATAAAATGACTACAAGGAAGATACAATAATTGTTCTTCACCATCGGCAAATAGGTAAGAGTCATGCAAAATGAAGGAGATCCTACCAGTGTATTGTGAGGTGATTCCACTTTTTTGTATGATCATACAACTTAGAGTTCTTTATTACTTTTATTTTTTGGCAAAAGATTAGCTTCAATGGCCCCTGATAGACCTACATTAACATGGCTCTCCAACCTCTAAGCTATATATTTGGTCTATTTAGCTATAAACTCTAGTGATTGTGGAGAAATTTTAAATGTTCTGAGCAACTACATAATTACTTACAAGTTCTGTAATACAAAAAATAGTAAAATATATTACTTGGTGTGAAATAAAAAATGGGAAGAAGTTGGTGGAAATTGGAGATGCATGAGGATCTATGATGACCGAAGAGCTAAGGGGGAAGGGGGAAGGCAAGGTATGTTTTTTTTTTTTTCTAAAAAAAAGGTCAAAATAAACAAGTTAAGTGCAGGGAAATTAGTAAAGATATAAACACGAGAAATGAAAATGCTAACTCTAGAGATTTAACGTGATTTAAAACTCTAGTTCCTACTTCACATCCTATGGCCGGTGTGCACTTCGACCCTTATTTGACTAGAAATGTGCTAGGACCATTAGGTATGTAGATGAGATGATGGGATGATTGGGGGTGGGGTCGGGTGGGGTGGGAGGCATTTGGTACCTCCAAATGTAATTTCTAACTTCTCTTGTTATCCATTAACGCTAGCACATGGTGTTTATGTGGTTTGACAGTCCCTTGAACTCCTATTCCACAATCTATGATCTGTCAATGGATCACTCTCGAAAAGTCACCAACTTTCTCCTTTTCGGTCAACTACCGGAAGTGGAAAAACCTCTTACAAGTATAAGATTACAATTGATGATTACACAAAAGCTTACCACAAGGAAGAAGATTTATAATAGGGTTTGGCCAACATTATTTTGCCCTCCACCAAGCTCACCTTTTATAGCATCAATCAATCAACTAATTGGAGCCTATAGTAGACTGCTATGCAATAGATGTTGAGAATCTGACTATTGGCGAGTAGCCACAGCTCTTTGTTGCTTTTCAGTATCAGTCAATTGGAATCATAACATCAATCGACCAATGTGTCATCAGTCGATGGCCCAATCAATTGCTCTCTAGAACTGAACATTCTATTTGTTGGCTTCTCGACCTAAGTTGACAATCCAATTGACTTGACCATTAGTCGACCACATCGACTAAGTAAAACTAGAAGCCTTGGAACTTTAGGGTTTTGGGTTTCTCTATTCCACTAGTCGACTAATTTCCCATTCAAGTTAACTGGACCCACAACTATGATCATCCTAATGATTAAATCCACCGAAGTTCAGTTCTACCCTTTCCCTATACATACAAGTCACTCAACTCTCATAGCTCACAATCGGAGTCTTACCACCGCAAATTGCCTTGCCCCTCGGTCATCTCCCATCAAGTTATTCGGTCCCTTGAATACACACAAGCCCTCAACTTCTCCACATGTCATCCTTCACGTCTTCACTTATGTAGTGTTGGTGTAGTTGTGCCCCAAGCAATCCAATGCGACCTTGCTTTGATGTTTAGGCAAAGAGTTTAATTTATGCCTTACATTGTATTTTGATATGTGCCTTTGAGTGTGCAGGAACTCGCAGGAACAAGATATCAAGTGATGATTAAATGATGACTTAGCGTGATCAAGGTGGCACGCCCAGTGGCATGGAGGTCTGTAGAGATTGGAGATGATATGATACAATTTGAGAGACTGTAGGATGAAAAGCACAACTTTGGAGCAATGACTTAGGGTAGCCAAATTGGAAACTCAACGGCTCAAGGTGAAGAAGATTACATGATGCAAATTGAGAGACCGCAAGACAAGGAGCAACCAGGATGATAGTTTATGGAGGTTGACTATGTAGGTGAAGACGTGACGGATAGTATGTGGAGGATCCAAGGGTTCATGTATATCTAATGGACAGACTAACATGGCAGGAGGGAGATGGTCGTGGGAAAAAGTCAAGTTGCGAATGAACTTTGGTGTGAGTTGAGTGTAAAGTGACTTGTTGTATAGAATGAGAGTAGAAGTCAATGTAGACAGTCTCGAATCTCGACCTTATATTTAGTCATAGTTAGGGTCCCCAATCGACAATGGACAATAGTCATTTGGTGGAATGGTGAAACCAACGCCCTAAAGATTCAAGGTTTAGGGTTTGAGAAATCGACTGAGTTGACTGTCTAACGCCGAGGAGGCAATGAACAGAAAGTTATATTCAATTGACCAATCGAGTGAGCAATCGGGCACATCAATCAACTTATGGTAAGTTACCAGTTGACTGATGCTTAGATGAAAAGTAGAAAAGAGTTGTGATTGACGGTTTAGATCAATCGACTGTTGGACGATGGACAAGTGAAGGATGAAGGATTGAAGGTTATTTAAAGAGGGCACAGTGAAGATTTTGAAGCTGGAGAAATAAGATTGGTTAGATCTTATTAGAGCTTCTGCTTGTACTTTAAAACTTTCTTGTAATCCTTGTTCTCGTAAGAGGTTTTTGTACGTCAAGTAGTTGACCGAGAATGAGAAAGATATTGACTTTCTAGGAGTAATTCACCAATGGATCATAGATCGTTGAGTATGAGTTCGAGGGACTATCAAACCACGTAAACACCTTGTGTTAGTGATTGCAGTAAGCTTGCTTGTATTTATTTATTTATTTATTTTGTGCTAATCGTATGTGACCTTGCTAGTTTAATAACGAGAGTATTAGAATCATACTTGTAGGTTTAAATCGCTATTCACCCACCTCTAACACATCATTATGGTCCTAACACATAGTACATCTCTATTGGTTTTTGTCCTTACTGCCTCAATGCTCCTCATCCAATGGTCCCTCGGATGCTTCATGTCATTCGGCTTCAATCATTACACACCTCAAGCCATCGAACTACTAACTTGGCAACATCAAGTCATCGCTCTAAAGTTGCTCTAACACCATCCCAGTGCTCACATCCAGTAGTCCCTCGGATGTCTCATGCTTTCCTTTTCCAATCTCTACATACCTCCAAGCACTAAGTGTGCCACCTTGGTCACACTAAATCATCATCATATACAAATCGGTCTCATCAAGACACAAGCTCTCCAAGTTCCATGTGTGTTCCTGCAAAGTCCTTGCACACTTAAATACATATCAAATCACAAAACAAAGTCTAACTTAAACCCACCCTTTACCTAAAGATTAAAACCGAAAGTCACATCGGACTTCTCAGGGCACGATTGCACTAATAAAATGTTCTTAGCTTTTGTCACCAATGGGTTAACTATGGAAACAATAGCTCAACTACGAATTATCAACATATTAGCCTAGCTACCAACAGGTGGCGAGCAATGAAGTATTATCTGTTGCATGTAACAACAGATGTAAAGATGTGAAACTCTTTGAGATGATTCTTTTCTTCGGATCCTTTCATTCATGTTTCAAGTTTATTAAGATAACTTTGAACCCATGGATACTGTTTATTAACAGTAAGCATATCTGAATCAAATTAAAAATTGTTATTATAACAAGAATAACTTCAGAAACAGCACATTTCATTAAACTAGCTTGATGATAGCGCAATCATATTGAAAACACCAGCATATCTGATAGGAATGAAAAATCTAAGACCTACTTATAGGTAATCTGGATGGAATCACTATTATAATCCAAGACTATTTTTCAGAAAAAAAGAGTGATGCTCTGTATTGTGATCTTGTACACAAATCAAGTTAACTAACATTCTAAAGCTGGTGCGACATTCATATGGAAAGAAGCATTAGTGAAGGGATTATGAGATACCTTAGAAACTAGTTGGCTATAAAAAGTATATATATATTTGCCTGATAGTCATAAAGGTTATGCTACTTTGTAGGATAACAATAGTTAACCATGATTTGGTAGAAAGATCATGCTTGGAAGTTGTAATCTATGGCTTAATACGCAGAAAAGCAGCTAGAAATGTGAGAAAGAAGAGAAATGGGGTGACAACAGAGAGATCCGAGTAGTTTATCAGGCATCAGCTTGCCTGAAAGAGGCTAACGAGCTCGGAGATTTGGAAGACGAAGGAAGCATAGAGCATCTCCATGACGAAATCAACAGCTGTTCGGCAAGCCTCGTGCTGGCACTCCTCGTCGACGCACATCCAGACCTCCTTGGGAAGCGGCGAAAGCTTCCCAGTGTAGAAGTACCCGAGCACCACCACCAGTGCGTCGTAGCTGACATCCACTTCCTTGACCAGTTCCTTCAACTCGAATGTCACCGGGTGTGGCGCCGACGGCTCCCTGCGTCGCCGAGCTAACTCCTCCTTAAAGAAGGGGCTCCGAGAGGAAAGCACGCACTGGTGCACCCGGAGCTCACAGGGAAGCGCGCTGGCGCCTCCGTCGCTGCGGGATCCGACGACGATGCGAGCGTCGGCGAGGAAGTCAAAGTCAGGCGACTGGAAGGCGGATCCCAGATTGTCCGAGAGGCGGCGAAGGGCATCGACCTCCGCGGCGGGGGTGGCGTAATCCAGCGAAGCCCCGGCGTGAATTGGAAACTCGACGCTGCTGCTGTTGTCGGAGTCGGCGAAGGCGGAGAGGGCGGTGGCGGCCGTGAGATAGCTGTAATCCATATGCCTTTGCTTTGCGTTGACCGGTATACCCTTAGAACAGAACGGAACGTAACGGAACGTTGCAAGAGTAAGCCGCTAGGAAGTGATGTGAAAGGGAGAAGGTCAAAAGTAAACAAGGAAGATACTCTACCAAGTTGTACTTATTTATACTAAAGTTCTACTTAATAAATAACACTTGACCTAAACTACAAGAAAATAGATTTTTCAATTGTTATGACTTTTTAGTGAGTCATTTCTATTATAATTGTTTTTTTTTTTTTTTTTTTGATATCTTTCGGAGAAACCTCTTATATATCTATTACGAGAAAATAGATAAGAAAATTCAAAGTTTTAAATTTTTAATTTTTTACAAGTGGTACCTAAATTTTTTTTTCTTATACAAAAGATTATAAATGAATTAAACATCCATAAGCAAGATTTGTATTCAGTTTATAAGCACCTATTTATTTAGTTCTCACGGGAGTACTTAGTTGATTAGAGAGTGATACATTTGTTACAATGAGATAAGAATCAATTTCTGTCGAGTGCATGCCATTAGGAAAAAAATTCTCCCGTCCCCTATCCACTTGACGGTAATTATGAGCACTTATTTATATATTTGTTTAATATATATAAGATCAATTAAATAAATATGTTTAAATAACTCATTAAATCAAATAAATAAGTTTAAATACATATGTATTCAATTTGTAATATTCATAAACAAATTCATGAACGATATCCATAAAAAAGAGTTTGTGAATCGTATTTATCAACAAAGTTTTTATCAAATTTATAAATAGTCAAAGCAGCTCTTAAAATAAACAAACAAGCTTGTAATATTAAGATCATTAACCAACCAAACAACTTTAAAAATATAAACATTTTAAGCAATAAAAAAAAACTCGAATTGAGATTTTAATAACATCTAAATGAACTAAACGCAAACTAAGCTTGAACTAAGTTGAAGCTCATAAAAATAGAACCAAGCTAAGTTTGAACAATAATTTGATTCATTTTAGGTTTAGCTTTGTTAGAACCGGTGCGAGCTAGAAAGGGGTGAATAGCTCTTTTCGCATTGATAGATTATGTAGTGCAAACTTGAAGCAAATCGACGCACCATAAGTACAACGCAAATACAGTGAGTTTACTTGGTTCACAACCTCCCAAAGTTGCTATATCCAATGTCTAGTTCTAATGAACTACTACAACTAACATTCATCTTCTCAAATACCTTCCTTAGGCAGAGAAATCTTTTACATCTTATTTTTATTAACAATACAACAAAAATAAAAAAAAGTACAAATACAAATGAAAGTAAAACAACTTTACTAATGAAAATTTAGATTTGTATACTTTCTTGTTGCTTTGGATTCTCTCTTGATGATAGGAAATGCAACAACA
>JBAMIE010180262.1:0-13347 GCA_037177295.1 Kaempferia parviflora | reverse complement strand
CTTCTCACGAACTTCAGAATAATCTCTATAAGAATCACTTTTCAAGAAGCAAAAGCTCTCCCAAACAGTGCCTAAGAAACATTAGCGACATGCAGTAGCTAAATCAGCATTCGAGATTAACAAGAGAGACAAATAAAAATCAAAATAATTAATCGGTGACACGTTTTCTCAAACAAGAAAAAGATAAAACTTGTATATCTTCTATAGCTGTAATAATAAAAACTAATCACCACACAACAGCTAGATTTCAGCAGATAACTAATATTAAATAGACATATGAAATTATCACGCCAACAAATACATGCTCATATATTACAAATATTAGTGAGGCATATATGATTTAAAAGTTTATGCATTTCACAAGAAAAGGGTTGAAGATTTAATGTAAAAGCATGTTTTCTCACAACAAGAGCATCTCAAAAGAAACTCGCTCATTACAGATTTACTATCAAATAAATACATAAAAAACACTAGTAAATCAAACAAGGTTAGAAGATATAGATCGGAGTAATTGTAAATGTATGAATGGTAATCACATCTTAGTTTACATATAAATAGATATAGATCACCAAAAACACAAATCATAGAAATGCTAAAAATATCCTTTGCTAGAACAGATACCTCGTAGAACTGGGAAATGCTGAATATACGAAAACAGAAGAAAGAAAAAAATGTGGAAACACTGCTAGGAATCGAAGTAATAAAACAAATAATCTTACATCAAAGAAGAACAATTGTTTTGACAGCCGCTGAATCTCGCCTAGAAACCTACGGAGGACCCGAAGACGAGTTGCGACGAAGGGAATAGCGATGCCGGAGTACGAAAGGAGCTGCCTTCTCCTCTTCTAACCCTAAGAGGAGAGTGCGAGGTGAGAGAGGAGAGAAGCATAGTAGATCGATATAGAGAAGAAGAAGCTGGGGAGGAGGAGGAGGAGGAGGAGGAGGAGGAGGTGGAAGGTGGGGAGGAGGATGAGGAGGCGGCGGAAGGAGAAGGGTGGAGGGAAGGATTAGGTTTAGGTGGAAGAGTTGAAGTATTACAATTTTTTGCTAAGTATAAGTGGAAAAAATTAATTAGTTTTTGTTAATTAACACCACTTTTAATAATTTTTTTATTAAACGGTTTCATAGATTGGACAAGAAAGCGCTCATAGACATCGAGTTTTAAAAAACACTGTTAAAATTGGTGTCTATTACCAAAAAATGGTGCTCATATACACTGGCTAAAAAAAAATCGATGTCTATGAGCGCAAATATGAGCTCATAGACACTAGTTTTTGGAAAAATCGGTTTAAAATACTTAAAGACACCGAAAATTGTTTAAAATCGTTGTTGTTCCACTAGGGTCTATGAGTGTTTTTCTTGTAGTGTATATTAAACCATTAATTTAAGGTATACGATAGAATTAGATGGGCTCCCCTAATTAGGTTTAAGTTGTTAATTAAATTAAGAAATTAAATGACTTTTAATTTATTAGGATTTAAATGAAATATTTTTAACTTTAATTATGCATTGGGGTTTTACGTGAATCGATTTTTGGTCGCTACAAGTCAACGATCCATCCTTCTCCAAAGCAAGGAAACACTCTGAAGACATCGACAATGCATATCTAAGCATCTCTTATCCTCTATTCTTAGATTTTAGTTGTAAGAATGCTTTATTTTTTTGTCTTTGGTTTGTTCTTCCTTCTCTATGGAGTAGATTCGCTGATTCTTAGGATGTAGAGAGTATTTATGATATGATGTTGATGTATGAACTATATATTTACTTATTTCTTTATTCAATGATATGTTTATGATGTGTTCTATTTGTATTATGCCTTATATTGGTGCCCCAAGTTCGTTTTGATATGATTAACCAAGTTAAGTTAGGTCCTGTGGTATTCTAACCTTGTGTCTAAGTGTGTAGGAGCTTAGAAACACGGGCAGTTGAGTGAAAGATGTGTCAACGAGAAGGAAGGTGTGGGAAATAAGTTGACGGGCTCGACGTTTCCGAGGGACGAGTAGCTATGGAAGAGTACACCGGTAGAACGAGAAGGGCGCGTGCGGCGGTTAGAGGGACGAGAAGCCTGGGAGGAACCTCGCTCGAGAAGGAAGAAAATGGGTTATCCGAAATCACCCAGGCAACTAGAGACGAAGCCGGAAGTTTCAAGAGTAAGTCGAACGAAACCAAACAATCCGGACAGAACTGCACTAGTCAACCCAATGTTGACTGGTTCGAGCGCCCAGACGGGTCCGAGCTACCGGGAATGAATAAAATATTATCCGCAGCCCGTTGAAGAGCTGTTTGTGGATAGATAGAATTTATCCACCTTGGGGCGCTTGGACCGGTCAGGGCGCTTGGGATAGCTCCGAGATAAAATTTACCAAGGATTATAAATAGAGCTCTGGTTCAGCTTATTTCATAGAACACACTCTGTATTTCTTTCTATTCAAGTTTTCCTTTTCCGATCGATAATTTCTGTGTATGGGGCTTCTCCGCCGTCGACGATTAGTTCGAGAAAGAGATTCTACTAGTGCTTCAACTTCATTGGATTAACAACCTCCCCGATTGTAACCAAATAACTTCTTGTGTCTTTTACGATAGAGAAAGGTTCGGTTTTAATTTGTAGGCAATTCACCCCCCCCCCTCTTGTCGATCGTAAGCGTACTACAATTGATATCAGAGCCAAGTCGCTTTAGGAGGACTAACCGTCAAACGAAGCACATAAGATAATGGCCGGAGTAAGTATCCATCCACCTAAGTTCGAGAGAGAATTCGGACACTGGAAAAAAAAATTGAGGTATATTTCAAGGCCGATTTTGACATATTTTTAATCTTAAAAAATGATTTTGTAACACCTATCGACAACAACGGTGAGATAAAGAAAGAAGAGAAATGAACAAAGAAAGAACAAGCAGAGTTCGTAGCAAATGAGAAGGCAGAATTCCATCTACTAAGCGTTCTGCCACCTCAACAAGTCAGCCGAATCAGAAAATACGAATCGACAAATGAATTTTGGGAAAAGTTCCTTGAGCTACACGAAGAAACTACCGAAGACAAGCTCGTAAAATGGGATCTGTTTCGAAACCAACTCACAAACCTCCGACTACAAGAAGGTAAGACAATTGCACATCTACATGCAAAGTTGAAGGAGCTAATTAATGAGCTAACAAATCTCGGAGAAAAGGTAACCAACCGAGAGTCGATCAGGTATGCGCTAAACGTCTTTTTGAGAACAAAGGTATGGTCGATCCTAGTAGATGCATACTACGTCTCTAGGGATTTAGAGGTAAGTAATCTAAAAGAGTTTTTTTTCAACTTTTGAAATTCAAAAAACGAGATGTGCAGATTCAAGGAAGGACTCAAACATAGCCTTTAAAGCCATAAACAAGGACGAACTCGAGTCTGACTCCTCGGTCGACGAATCTGAAGCAACACTAATGGTAAGAAACTTTAGTAAGTTTCTTAACTCTAACAAATTTTCCAAGTCGCAGAGAAGGAAGAACAATGAAAGGAGATGAAAGGTCAGATGCTACAATTACCAAGAGGAAGGACATATAAAAACAACTGCCCAAAACTCAAGAAGGACAAAGACAAGGGCAAGAAACAAATAAATCCAAAACATAAGAACCTAAAAACGACATGGGACAAGTCTTCATCCAAATTCGAGATCGAGACCTACGTAGGACTTGCACTAATGGCGAACCATCAGAACGATGAAGAAACTAACTCATAGATGAGCATTGATTCAAGGGGAGAGTCACTTGGAGAAAGCATTAACGAAGGGGGAGCTTCATCAGAAGAAAGCTACGATGGAGGGGGAGCACCAGAGCATAAGGTAAGTGAGGTACATAACCTGTCTCCTACTCAGTCCTTGAAATTCATTAAGATGCTTACTAGAAAGATTTAGCTAAATTAGAAAATGAAAATACTTAGTTAAAATTAACTTTAGCTGAATCTTGTCTGCTACAAGATTTTGATATATTAAAAATTGAAAATGATAAGTTAAAAGAAAAAGTAGAATAACTTGAAAATTTAAAAAGAAATTATGCATACTCAAATAAGAATAGATATTTTTAAAATTCTTGACTTAATTATTATTATCGCTTTCTTCAAGGATAAATTAGAAATATAGCACAAAAATATATCCCGAGAAAATATTTGGTCAACCTTGCAGGAAGAAACCTATTTTGGGTTCCTAAATCATGTTTAGCTTATTTTTTATATTTTTATACTTTAATTGTAAAATTATTTTTTTTTTTAATTCTCTTTCAAAATTTTTAGAATAAAAGGAAAACAAAGTTTATGTTTGGATTAAAATTTTTATTTTTTTCGAAAAAAATAAATTTTCTATAATTTCTTTTTAAAAAATGACTATTTTTTTTATTAAAAATCATTTTCATAAGTTTTCTGTTTTATTTTATATTCAAAATTTTTAAATAAATTAGAAAACATAAGCATGCACTTGAGGAAAATTTTTTTATAAAAATAAATTTTCTTCAAATTTTTTTATTGAAATAGAAATTTTTATTACTAAAAATATTTAAAAATTAAATTTTTGAAAACTTAAAATTTCTGTTCATATAGTTTCTGTTTCCCACACTTAGAAAATTTTTCATAAATTTTTGACTTTGAAAATATTTTTTTTTAATTATCTAATTATGAAATGTAAGTTTCAAAAATTATTTATTTCACTATCATATCAAATCTATATTTTTGTCAAAAATATTTTACAAACTTGGATAATCTTTATGCTCAACTAGAAATTTTTTTAAAAATGTTCACCAAATAAAACAAAATTTTAAATTAATTCTTCAAATTTGATGATGAAAATTCAAATTTTTTTTCTCTAAGTTTTTCGTACTACCTTTTTTAACACTTAAATTTTATTAAGTACATTTTCCCATTTAGTACCCCTATATTAATGTGATCAGGGGAGAAGATGTATGTTAAGTTTAGGTGGTAATATTTATTGATCCTTTATTTTTTAAGTTTATCCTAATCTTAACTTCACATCAAAAAGGGGAGATTGTTGGTACCCTAAGTTGATTTTGATGTGATCAATCAAGTTAGGTTAAGTCCTGTGGTGTTCTAACCTTGTATCTAAGTGTGCAGAGCTTAGGAACATGAGTAGTCGAGCGAAAGACGCGATGAATGAGAAGGAAGGCAGGGGAAACGAGTTGACGTCGGCGCTTCAGAAGGACGAGTAGCTGCGGAAGAGTATACCGGCGAAGCGAGAAGGACGCTCGAGGTGGTCTGAGGGATGAGAAGCCGGGGAGGAAGCTTGCTTGAGAAAGACGGAAATTGGATTCAGGTGAGCCCTATTCTGGTTATCTGAAATCACCCAGGCCACTAGAGACGAAGTCGGAAGCTTCGGAAGCAAGCCGGATGAAACCGGACTAGTCAACCCAATGTTGACTGGTCCGGGCACTCAAGAATGGATAAAATATTATCCGCAGCTTGTTGACGAGCCATTTGCGGATAGATATAATTTATTCGCCTGGGGCGCCTAGACCGGTCTAAGCACCCGGGATAGCTCTGAGATATAATTTAACAGGGACTATAAATAGAGCCCTGGTTCAGCTTATTTCATAAAACACATTCTGTATTTCTTTTTATTTGAGTTTTCCTCTTCCGATCGATAATTTCTGTGTACGAGGCTTCTCCACCTTCGATGATTAATTTGAGAAGGAGACTCTGCTAGTACTTCAACTTCCTTAGATTATCAACCTCCATGGTTGTAACCAAGTAATTTCTTGTGTCTCGTGCCCTTTTAATTTCTTGTGTCTCGTACCCTTTTAATTCCAGTTTATTATTTTCTTTAAGTGTGTTAATTAAACCGTAAAAGATCAAGAAAGGTTCGATTTTAATTTACAAGCAATTCACCCCCCTCTTGCCGCCCGCAAGAGTACTACACCTTATACATGTTTGACGAATGTGTGTGTGGTGTATGCATATGGATTGTGGTGGATTGGTCATCTTGTAGAGGAAAAACGCTAGATTGTATGACCATGGGGCCCTATAACAAGGGGTATCCCTTTAAGCAAACTTTATAGAACGATCCTCTTGAAAGGAAGCAGTTTCACTACGAAGAAAGTGTCTAATTAGAGTTTAGAGGGGTTTACCAATTTAATGTTAGGAAGTGACTTATGTAATCTAGGGATTGTATGACCAGGGGGACTTAATGACAGAGAATATTCCTTTAATTGAACTTTCTTGATTACCTTTTCACTTAATTGCATTAATCTAATGTTAGAAAGTAATTAACATAACTTTAGATATGGTGGGGGGGGGGGAGGGGGGTCCCAGGATATCCCTTTAACTGGACTTTCTAGAATTACTTTCATACTAATGGTATTGAGAACTAGTGTAAACTCTTAGTTGCAATATTCACAGGGGTGTATCGATACTTTAGTTAGATTTCCTGTAAAAGTGTAAGCATAGAGGTAAGGAAACAAACAATGTATAGGGATAATAACTAACATCGTAGTGAGATCAAAACCATAGAATATTTCCCCCAAAGCTAATATCTCTCATTCTCTCTCAACTCTCTCTCTCCCGGTCTCTCTCTCCCTCAATTCCTTCTCTGGGCCAAATCCGGACTAATAGCATACTCTCCCCTCTGCGTTATTCAACTGTCCAAGACTAATAATCACACATAATTACCTCATCGTGTTAACCACAAACTAACAAAAGCACTAGGAGCAAACAAATTACATTTTACCACCGTAAAACATTCATGACAAATTACTTTTAATTATCTAAATAACTTAGATTGTAAATTTATTAGTACTTAATTAATAATTCTCACGAGATCGATATTTTATTACTTGCTAATAAACCGTGGACTTACAATACAACATCATCAAGCCAAAGAACACCATGCCGGCAATAAAAATCGAATAAGACATTTCAGATATCTTTTCATTTTGAATTATGATTAATTCTAAATAATATTCTTTTAAACCAATTATACATAATAATTAGTTTACATTTTATCTAATTCGTGAACCAAACAGCTTAATGGAACGGAGAAAAATAATGTAATGGATTCACATGAATATTAAACACACGGGTACCGCATCGGTACCACATTAGAACAAAGTACTAATAAAAATAATATTAACCTCCAACGCTACAAATCTGAAGCAAAGCTCTAAATGATACTAGTGGTAACAATAGCAGTAGATAGTACAAACCATTCCTGAAGTTTATTCTAAATCTAATTATAACATGTTACACAGCTTAACCAGATGTATCAATTCCTTGGATGATCAAAGCTTAAAGGTTGCTGACATGGCGGTGCCTGCACAAGTCAGCTTAGAATATTAAGTCGCTTAAAACTTACTATAAAGAATACGGTAAATCTAGATGGCCTGATCAACTAAAAAATAAATTTATCTAGTTAGGAAATTAAATAAAATTAAATATGAAAATAGATGGAAAAAGTTATAATTAACTTATAAAATATAATATTACTGAAACAGAAACACCTTTAATAATCATCCTACAAATTATATAAAAAAATTCTGGCGGAGCAGATTATGACCATTTAGCATTGTCCTAAAAAATAATGTGATTGTTGGACGTACCTGAAAATTAGA
This sequence comes from Kaempferia parviflora, assembly GCA_037177295.1. NCBI lineage: Eukaryota > Viridiplantae > Streptophyta > Magnoliopsida > Zingiberales > Zingiberaceae > Kaempferia > Kaempferia parviflora. The sequence continues at coordinate 5,764 of JBAMIE010180262.1, read as the reverse complement.
CTGCCTAAAAGGTTCGTAGGAATAAGCATACACCATGGCAGGGCTGGGCCACTGCATGCAGAACGCATCCTTGACATTCTGGTTGTATCCAGAGGTACAAAACGGGTTCATGGACGGGTTAGACGGATTAAGGCCAAAGCAGCTTTGGTTCCTTAGCAAGTGATTAAAAGAAGAAATGTTTGCATCGTACTGTAGGAAAGTTGGCTGAATAGTATGGCATGCTTGCAAGCCAAAACTCTGGCCTGGAGCGAGCCCTATAGCATACCTGTGAAAGTTACAAATTATGTTACAAGTTGCACAAAAATATTGATAGCATAAGTATCACGAAACAGGAGCATCCATACCTTTCATAACTCCGGTCATAGTCTGGATCAGAGCGGTCCTTCTCCCTATCTCGAAAAATGGCAACTCTAGAAGAACCATCTTTGCTGTGAATCCTTTCAATCTCCTCCATCAATAATTCCTGCTCGTCACCATTTGTCGAAGCAGCAGATGATGCATCCATTTCCAAACTGCTAGAGCTGCTAAAGATGCGAGCTCGTGCTCTATCATATTCCTCTTTGCGCTCCTCCACAGACTTCACTGCACATTTTTTATGTCCAAGCCAAACGTTATCACTTGAGGAAGCTTTTGCTGGCCTTGGACGCCGAACAATCTTAAACTGTCCGGATGTCTCCTTTTCAGTTTGTTTGACAAGTATTTCAGATAAACAAACATTTGGAAATTTACTATCAGGTGTCTTCCTGGCAATAACCCTACTACCTAGGCCACCTGCTGCAGAGTTGTCTGTTGCCGTGGTAAGCAGTCCATAATGTTGAGCAACACGGTGAGCAGCACACCTCAGATACGAAGTCGGTAAATGCTGGAATTCAAATTGATGTTGATCAGAATTCTGCATAAATGTCTGGATGTCAAACTCCATACGCAGAACTGCAAAAGAAAACAAGAAAAGAGGGGATTAAATACACACTAAAAATAATTACCTTATTAAAGAAAATGAACAAGAATTCCTAGTACAAAGTTCATAATATCATTTCTAGGAAAGCCACAGAGCAAGTAATTAATATTTCAACTATCTCTCTGATTGGTGGTGTGAAATTTCAGGAGAGTTGTGTTAATTTAAACGCATGTACTAATACTCTTCCACATTAAAAAAGTTAAAAACCAAACACATGAACTGCCAAAAACTAGATCAGGTGCATTATGTGGAACTTGAAGTTTAGCTTTGCACTGACATCTCCAATCCATGTTGGTTCCAATCAAATAGCTGAACCCAAATGCCAAGTAGACATAGGATCAATAGTAGATATTTGTAGATTTCAAAACCTGACTAAAAGTTAACATAAAACAATAGTATTTGTTTAGTTCAGGAAGAGGAAATATTTAATTGCATTATATTGAAACACTTACATAATGTTTATAGGACACATGACATAGATGTATCAATATGGAACTAAATTCACTCCTAATAACCTTAACATTCTTAACACCCCACCCCCACCCTTCAAGATGGAGAATGCATACAATTTCTAAGGTCCAACATGTTAGGCAACAAAAACTCTAGAAATTAGTGATGAAACACACAGTGGATTCTTCCTTTCACCTCAAATCAGCAAAAGATAGTAGATTGCACAAAGAAAAAGGATAAAGAAAGGAAGAAGTGAAATTGAAGCAAGATATGAAGAGATAATCTCTCAATGGTTTTCTCCCTGAAACAGGCATACAATAAGAAGCAATAGACTGAAGGAAAAGAAAGTTCCTGGAGGAAAAATGGATAGCACAACTCACACTTTGGACATAGCAAAATGAGAACGAGATATTTTGTCTATCCAATTCATCAAAGGAGATGGATAGCACGTTCAACATTTTGTTGGATGTAGCAAAATGAAAATGAGATGTTTTCGCTGTTCACGTTTTCACTAGAGACGGAAGAAAGAAAAAAAGATCTGTGAATCATGGAGAATAGAGGCCTAAATCTACACAAAGAGAAGAGTTTAAGACTAAGAGAAGAGTTTAAGACTACCATTTGCTAAGTTTGGAGAAGCAACAGTAAAAAAAGTTGCTTACTAGAACAGATTGGAAAAACGCACATCCAAGAAAGGAGGGTAAAAGGTGGCTTAAGAAAAATAGAGCTTCGGGGTTGCTGTAGACTTCTGCAGGAATAGAAGAAAGAAATCACTCCTCTTCATCAAATATCTGAAACCCTTCTTAAATAGAGTTGAAGAGAGAGTGTGGATCAGGAGATGCAGAGGAAAACAGATTGCAGATGGAGGCAGAGAAAGCAAGGATCCCAGCGAGAAAGATTCACAACTTGAAGAGGAGAGAACCATGTGAAGAGAGTGTTGCTTGCAATGGAAATAGGAAGGAGACACTGCCTTGGATGCTGTTTGCTGCCCAGAGCTCGATTACTATCTAGGTTGTAAGGATAGAAGGAAGAACTTGATCCATACTTGGAGTGGCTTCTCAACATTTACAGAGGAAGAGACCGCCTTACAGGGAGACAGGAAGAGTAGCTCTGGAGGCAACAATTTTGCTTGCAGGACACAATGACGGGGATGCTAGAAGGGACACACAAGGAGGAAGGCTCCTGGACATGCACATAGAGAAGCTGGAAGCAGAATGTAGACAGATCTTAGTGATTGAACAGATCTTGGTGATTGAACTGTGGTGAAGATATGCAGCATAGAATCATTTCCAAATAACAGCTTAGGTTATCAAAATAAGAAGCAATGTAATCAAAATTCATTTGAAATCAAAATCACAGCTGAAGTAATGTAACCAATTAAAAGGATAAACCAAAAGACGTGGAAGTTAGTTCACAAGTGGGAACTGGGTTAATTCCACTTATGTGCCCACCCAAATAAGAAAGGAAGTGTAGTGTGAAAATATAGGTGAACATTCACCCACCTGTGATATATGGAAGTTGCAGTCATAAGATTTAGTGAAATGAAAAACCATTCAGATATAGATTTGTTCAGAGATCATGCCCACATAATAAAGAAATTAGTAAGGCAATTCAACCTACCTCCAAGTTCAGTTTTCAAGTATGATATTCATCCATTAAAATGGAGAAAATAATTATTAGGCTACAGACCACTATTAGTGAAAACTAATTCTTAAAAATGTTGTATCATGGTGGTGTTGCCACCATAAGGTTTGGGGTCAAATCCCGGCTAGTAACCGGGTGTCTGCCCTCCCCATGCGTTATTCAACTGCTCAAGGCTAGTAGCCACTGTGATTTACCTTTTCCGTGTTGGCCTGGTTGGCAGAGGCACCGAGAGCGAGCGAATCGTCTTTTGCTACCGTGATTCTAAAAAATGTTAAACTAAGTACATAGATATCTACTAGCACCAAATGATCCTGTGATGTGCAATTTCAAACGCACTATGACATGGGACTCCAAATTATATCAAGTGGATCAACAACTCTCTCGAGTAAATTGGGCATAGGCCCAGTTCTCAGTGGTGCCACAATAACAATGAAGAAGTGAACACAACCAACGCATTAGATGCTAGCCAAAGCAAAGGTATTGACATAAACTTATTAAAATATACAAAAACTTAATACACATAAAATGAACTCATGTGTATTAAAACTTTTGAAATTACAGCCAACAATAGAAGTAAGATTGCATATAAAATCAGATATGCAGTAACTATAATAAAGAAAAATGAATTCTCAACTTTACAACTTCTGACAAAGGTTGTGAGGATTGAGGTCCTATTTAGGAACAGAAACAGCTATATACATTTGGATGGTAGGATTGAAGCATAATATTGTAAGATCCTACTACTTAGTTAAAGCATTTTAGAACTATACTTAAATTAATAGTTTACTATAAATAGTTACTGTGGAAATTATAGTATTACATTTTAAACAATAACATTCCAACATGATGGAGCATAAACAAATATATGTTCCATCTTTACTAAAAAAATAATAACTTCTACAAGATGAATGAATATACGATGGATGATAATCACAACAATTAAAAAGCTTCTTCCAAAAAGGAGTTAAAAGGAATGTATGGTCAAGACTCTTGGGATTGAGATCCTATGCAAAAATGCTTAACAAGTATAAGATTAGATAATAGGTTCATAAGACCCTAAACCGATTTAGATCCTAGTTTAGGTTAAGATCCTAAAGTACGGATCACAATTTTGACTACCATAGTTCCAACTATACAACAAGTAAAACTAGAGACAAATGATAACCTAAATGCTATAATTAAAATAAAAGTTAAAATAAAGGTTAAATATTCATAGTGCACATAATAATAACAAAGCAAAAAGATCAAATTAATTATTACAATAGTCAATTGATAAACATAATGGTCTAAGCATGAGCTTTTGGAGATTCTGGAGTTTAGACTCATTGGTTGATAGATTCAACCTAATATCATTTTAGACGTGTAGTTCATGTGCTCCATGTACTACAGAGAAAAATAACCACCTTAAGTGGGCAATGTAACAGAAACTAAAACTCGATGAGACTATTGCCATGGCAAAGGTTAAGCTTAGTGGACCACATAAATGTTTTCTTTGTCATCACTCTATGCCTCTAAGAGGCCTCAAAATCACCAGTTTGAAAATCCAAAATTCAAACAAGATCAGCTATACAACCACTGGAATTATCGAATGAAACAAATTCATTCATTCCAAGCTAACTTATGGATACTGTGATCATAATGATAAAACTAACTTGTGAAGGTTATCATATTTTCCACTTTGAAGTTGGAGAATACAGGTAAAATTCCACGACCTTAGCGTGATAAGATTTAAAAAGAATATTCTCCTGAGATAGATCTTGGCCGCCACGGAGCCCAAAACTACAGCAATCTCACATAGAAACCTAAAACTAATAACCAAGGGACAGCATCTGCAGTCATCCAGAACAGATTTAACCAGATATGTTAACGCCCAAGCAACGGCGGCGCCAGATCCACAAGACTACAAACCCTAGGCACCGAATCCATTGGCTAAATTCAGAATCCAAGAAAAGATCCATTACCAGTGAGACGATGTCGAGGATTCTCTAGGGCTTCGACGAGGAAGGAATCCACCTTGTCCCGGAGCCGCTGACTCTCGGTCGTCGCCGCACCGGTCACCGAAGACTCCATCAGCGAACAGCGTGAGGGAGCGGGCGAAAGGAGCGGATAAGAGATCGATAGAGATCCGGAGAGGTAAAAGAGACCACCTCCGCCGCGTCTCTTCTCGCCTTCGACGACGAGGGGCGAGAAAAGAGCAACGGCGAAGGAACCGGCGAAGGGAAGAGAGAGGATAACGCTGCAATGCGATGAGGGAAATAGAATCTCGTTGACTGATCTTTCCGTCGGAATTCCTTCGTTCGTGATGGGTCGATTGTGGCCGTTGATCGGTCGTAGAGCGCTTAAACGGGTCGTGGAGCGCGCGGATCTGGATCCACAGAGGAAGAGTGTGGATGAATTTAGGCTGTTCGATCCTGACCGTTAGGATATGAGCCGAGACGGAGAGGATTGGGATCACCCAATGATCCATATGAAAATTTATAAATTAAGAAGCGCAATGTTATAAGTTTTTCTAACGGTAATTTACTATAAAATCCCTAAATTCATACTCATCTTTGCGTCAACTCTCCATCTGAGTAAGTTGTGTTTTTCACTCCCTACAATTTTTTTTTGCTCCCTAATGTGTAAAATTACATAACTACCCTCCCCCTAAGTTTCAACTTCCCTCTCGTTTCTTTCCCTCTCCCCCGTTTATTCGCCGACGAACAAACACAGTTC
>JBAMIE010180238.1:0-13349 GCA_037177295.1 Kaempferia parviflora | reverse complement strand
TAACAGCGATTTTGACGGAAGGATGGATTTGGGAAAACGTTCAAAAAATGAGGGACTAAATTGAGTTCATTGAAACATGAGGAACGAAAATAGGCACACGTCAAAAAATGAGGGACTAAATTGGGTTTACCCATTATTTTTGAGACGTTTGGCTCTATAACATAAACATCGCCGTTCGCTGCTGGAAAATGATCGACCCTCTCTCCCATTCAATCGTCTCTCTTTCCCTTCATTATTTAGGGTTTGATCTCTCGAGGACAGTGGTCGATCCAATCCGGTCCGATCTAAACTGCGATCTCGGATTGAGAAGGAGAGCCAAATAGCCATGTCTATGCTCGACGCTTTCTTCAACAAGAGTTCCAGAGCAGCCAAATGGTAAGCCAATTGACTCTTGGGTCGTATATCTGGATTCTCTAATATTTTGTCCGATGCATTTTACTCTTCCTCCCGTCAAAAAAATCGACATTTAGCATGGATATTTTTGACCCTTTGGGTTCATTAGTTTAAGGAAACAAAAAAGGTTGGCGATTTTTGTTGTTCAATCTTCCATTATAAGATTGTTTTCTAATCTTCCTTTTAGGATTTTTTTGCCGGAGTTACAAAGGAAATGCTGAATTGAAATTACAATCGAATTTTAACTTTAGATATATTTATCGAAATGTCCTGAACTGATAATCTTAGGCTGCCAACCTGGATCGGTTGGGTCACACTCCAAATAGAGCTGCCGAGTGCACAAACCGATTAGAAATTGTGCTATCAAATGCTCAACAGTCACATGCTCGTGTTGGGTGAGTGCTGTGAGTGTCGAGAGGCTCGGGTGGCAAGTTACCCGAGCACAAAGTGCTCTCTAAGTAAATCCTGAGTGCCACGAGGTCCGAGTGGCTCAAGTGCTTCTCAAACATTAGTGGAAAGCCATTGTTCCCTCTTGAGTGACGAGTCAGAAAAGGTAAAAGCCGAGGCTTGCGTTTTACACAATTTCCTTAAAATATATTTGTTACCTCCGGAGGTGCTATGTTGGACGTTTGTTCCTAGGATACAAACTGAGTATGCACCCAAACACTATCACAGGTAGAGCCGTTGAGCTGTATGCAAGAAAGAAGAAACACGATGAGAACCAAAGTGGATGAAATTTTTAATTTTCTCTCTCTTTCCTTCTGCTCGTAGCCTCCTTATATAGGCGGTCTGATTCTCAGTCACACTTGAATGGCCAAATGATGGCTATTCAATGCTTGAGTATAATGACAGTCGCCGACCCGGCCGATCGACAATCAATAGTTGGTCGTTTTTATCCAGCGGTTACGGACATTTCAGATTTGATAATTAATGTGTCTGTTACCCACATGAGCTAGAAGCAAAAAGTGAATTAAGTGACAAATATTGGTTGATTTGAGTTGGGCAAACCTAGCCTCATTTGGTGCATGTAGATAGTGCTCGAACACGAGCCACATTGGGTTAGCGCAATCCGGACCTTGAATTCTCACCCCCTTTTGCATGTGCGCATCCACAACTTCCACAGTTGCTATTTATTTTAAACCAGTCAGGAGAACTTTTGTTTATTTAAAAGAAATTATTTTATAATTAGCGAGAAACTAAAGTATGGAGTGTTTGGAAATAGAATTCAAAAATTAATACAAGTTAAAGTTTGAGTGTTTGATAAATAATTACTTCCAAATTTAATTTTTAGTTAAATGACAATAATATCCTTAAACTATATAAATTATTATTTTTTTAATTATCTAAATATAATTTTGATATACCATTGTGTTTATGTAATTATTATTATTATATTTTGAATATTGTATCAAAATTAATTTTTTTTATGATATTAATGTTAAAAAATATATAAAATTAATAAAATATAAATATAAAAATAACAAAATTTATATAAATACATAAATATGTATAAACAATTCTAGATATGTAAATTATATAAAAATATAAAATATTATTTTAAAAAATAAATACTTATAATAAAATATGATTGGAATTTTAAAAATTTTAAAGTATAGTGATAATTATGTAAAATGATAAATTTATTAAGGACATAAATGTCAACTTTTAATTTTAGACCATAAACAAAAAAAGCAGAAGTAAGAAAAAATATCAAATTCAATTTTTTAATTTTTAAGTAAAAATTGTAGAAGCTAAAGCAGAATTTGTCATTCACAAACACTCAAAAATGCTTCCATGCAACTGAATCCGCCCTAATTTATATAAAGGAAGTGAATTTTCTGGATCCTAAACGTCAGACAATTATGAGCGAAATTTCTACTGGAATGTTAATTTCGATAGAAGCTAATCCATGATTCTGACTAGTGTCGGTTTGTACGATGAGCAACACACTGTTGAATCGTCACTTACGATTCTGAGAATAAAGTTCCTGCCTGAAGCAGATGCGAAAGGATATTGCCAAACTTATAGAAAATGTTCAAGCGCTCGGAAGAACAAATATCACAGCAGCTCAGGAGATCCTTGCTGTTCCCAGAGCTCATTGTCGTCCACCTTCCAATAATAGAAACACAGAGGTAACATTGTGGTCTCTTTGAGACGGTCCGGTGGTTAGAACATGAAAGATTACCATATGAGGTCTTGGGTCGAAACTCGGTGTGCCCGAGCATGTCTTGACTACTTGCACTAATAGTTAGTAGTCACTATCTCTTCTATGTTGGTCCAGGCACAAATTGACAGGGCGCTAAAGGCGAGCACATCGCCTTTTGCCACAACGTAACATTATGAAGCGAAACATGAACCTATCAACTCAATTGGATGCTATGATTCTGTCTTATGCTTCTCTTTGTTTGTCATTTATCATATGACATACTGTATCAATTATCCTGAGATTTTCTTTTTATCTTGCCTTTGATTCAAATAAAGCTAAACATTGTTTTTTGTTTTGATGTGCTCCAATCCTCTGAATTTCACATGATATCTGAAACTGAGTTTTTCAAGCCACATGAAGTTCTATTTTATTAATTGTCAAATTAGTTAATATTCACGCACTAATATGACTTTTCTGGCATCAGATAGGACCTCCGCCACAGTTCACCAAGTCTACGCTAAAAGATCTATTTATTAGGGCTTGAAGACCTACCAGATGAAATGAAACTGATTCATTTCACTTGAAGAAATGAATGATCAAAACCTAAAATTTGCTTGGAACAAGGCAAAATCTCACAGTTACATCTACGTTTGACAAATCTCAATAAGGCACATTGAGATATTGTATTCCACCAACTCTGCAAAAAGTAACAAGTAATTTAGAAGCAAAAAAGATGATGACGCAATCTGAGTCTGATGTCTAAATCATCTAATCCCGTGCCACTTACAAGAAGAACAAGTATAAATTTGTATTATGCGATATTAATTAACGTGAAAAAGCTTGTTTGTGTCACTTCCGCAAATTTGTATCCAATCTATGCTCCAAATTGCCACCGCAAGCTAGATCAAAGTTTTCACATACTGGTCGAGGTTGGTAGTGAAGAGTTCAGACCTACAAGTAGAGAAAAGCAATTAGCCTTGATAAACTCTAGTATTTAGTATTTTACAGAGGGAAATTAACAGGTTGATATGTGTATGAAACAGGATTCAGAATAGTTTAAACAAACAATTAACTGTAGGTCTGATAGCATTGATCGTTGCCTATATCAACAATTCCTATGGTACTGTTGCTAAGCAAGTAGAAAAGGTGTGGATTGGTATTGCTGTTTTGCTGAGATTTGTAGAACATGAGAAAGTTGACATTTTAGAGGTGGCCAATGCAGTTTGACCTGAAGACAACAAAAAATGTTGCTGGGCAAGTGTTTGTATGTTTGCAATCATGTCTAACACTCTAACTGAAGGTCTAGCAATAGAAGAGTGTGAACTTAGATTGGGAATCATACAAGATGCCAAAAATTTCTGATAGCGTGCCAGTAAAACAGTAAGCAATTGGTGTTTGTTCATGGCACGAGTCAACAGTGTGGATAGGAGGCATGTGACAATATCTTCTTGTATAGGACTACTAGAGAATGGTTGTGTCAGTCAACTCGTGCATTAAACTCCCAAGATATGAATGTTTGCTGATGCTTCAAACAGATGTGAAAGAGTTGATGTGCTAGCGAATTGCAGAAAGGCTCAACGATGTCTGTTTATGTTTGTAAAATTTTAACAAGTGGAGCTAGTGTTGACTACATGAGATCATGAAATCTTGACTGAAGCTGCCATAAGGTGTAGACTCATAGCAATGATCAGCAAAACATGGCGATATAGAAGGTATCAGCTAGCTTAGTTGGTAAAGATATTTGTTAGCACCTAATTCTAGTCATGCTTATGGAAAGTGACAGTTTTGTCAACAATTTGAAAATAAAAAAGTTATTGAAATTACTGACCTTACAGTAACCAAATCATAAACATTGTACACAAGAAACCAATAATAACCTGCAAATGCAAATGCAAATCTAGGCATTCTTTTATCCCACAAATGCCATGAATAATACAAAGTTTTAATGGGAATCATCCTTCCAAAATTTCAAATTCAGCTTGTTTGAATTTTCTATTACCTTGAGCTCAAGTATAAAGACTAAAAAAGGTGCACAGGCAGGAGGATGTAAGAGCTTGTATGTGTTGTCAATTCATTTTTGTAGATATAACATGTGGAAACACTAAAGGAGGCATCCCGGTGCACGAACCTCCCGCAATGCGGGATCCTAAGGAAGGGTCTATTATACACCGTCCTGCTTTGCAATATGTTGTTTCCTAGACTCGAACCCGTGAGGTCACACGATAGCAACTTTACGGTTACGCCAAGGCTCCCCTTCCAACATGTGGAAACTTGCCTAGGAGTTAACATCTCTTATGGGAAATTAAAACCAATAATAACCAGAATATGCTACTCTTATCATTCTTTTATCCCACAAATGTCAAGAATAATAAAAGGTTCTAATTGAGAATTATACAGATGGGAATCATCCTTCCAAAATTTCAATATCACTTATTTGAATTTGTAGTAACAAAGACTAACAAAGTTGCAAAGGCGAGAGGGCGTAAGAACTTGTATGTGTGGTCTATTAATTTTTGTAGATGTAACATGGAAACACTCTCTGGCAAAATTTGTGAACATGTTCTTGCCTAGTAGTTAACATCTCTTATGAGAAATCAACAAAAAAAAAAAAAAACAGAGTGATTAAAAGTTTGTGCATTTTGCATAGTCAAATGGAAAACTGAAACCTTGATTATGATGTTAATAATTGAACCATTAACTGCACGATGACAACTATGGACTTCATAAACTACACTGATGTTGGTATACATGTACATACAGCAGATAAAAAAAGTAGACATAGCAAATGTGAGCTGAGACGTACTTGATTGGAGTCCCAGTGACGTATAGAGGATTCTTTACAACATACTCCACATAAAGGTTGTAAATATGCTTCAGAGATTCTCTATGATCACCGGTCTTTGGGTGTGTAATTAGAATAAGCTGCATCAAGATAAGAGCCATAATAGTAATTTAAATTTCAATACTATTTTGAAGTTATTTCAAAGAGTTAAATATACATTTATGATCTAATAAAAGTTCTCAAGTCAAAATGGGTATTTATATCCTGGATGCTTTCAGAAAACATATCAAGATTGCCATTCCCTGTTAAGTTTTGAAGTATGAGGCCAGTTAAAGATGCATGCTGTCTTCCGATTTTCAATTCAAACAAGTTCCCATGAGATGCCGACATTTCATAATTTGATATATACACTTTCTTTGTTCCGAGACCTATATTCTGTGGATAAACAAAGCTGATCTAGAGAATGGATCTAGGCCAATTTCCTTTTGAAGGCAAACTATCAAACATTTAAGAATTATAAGGGCATCCACAGTGGTGGGAGCTCTCCAAGAGCTCCCTCAATGCCACATCAGCGCTACATCAAAAATAAATAACTCCAGCATCTCTCCACTATAAAAAAAAAATCTTCTCAACAACTCCTTTATGAGACCCACACTTTCAAAAAACCTCACTCTTTTATTGTTTTTGTTTTTTTTAAAACAAAAACTAAAATAAAAAACCATTTTAATTATAAAAAAAAAAAGATCAAGGAGCGGCTCCCTAAACAGGGAGCCACTCCCTGCGGGAAAACAAGGAGCTCCCTCCCACTATGGGAGGGAGCTCCCTCACCCAATCCACATCAGCAATGGCAGCTCCAAAGGTTTCCTGGATACACAGACCTGTAAGTTCCAGTTACACTTTTGTGAGATAAAACTACAAGCACGGCTGATCTATGTGTGCTACTTTCAAGTTTAAAAGAAGAAACCTACATGTTGGTATATGGTATGGTAACACAAAATATAGATAAATTGAATGATGGCTATGCCAATGATTTTTGCAACATATTTAAACACTTCCATGCACAAGGGCATTAGCAAAATGCATGTGCCCCCACGGGCACAACTGAGTTGATACTTAGGTGATAGATTGCCACATGAGAGTAGAGATCGAATCCCAGGGAATAAAATCCCTTAGGGAATAAAATTCCTTAGGGAATAAAATCCCTCCCACCTAGAGAGACCGCTCGGTCTGATTTACTCCCTTCATGTCACTGTGGGGCCGACGGCGAGGGGGAGTGAGCAAGCCACCTTTTGCCACATTAGTAAAATGCATGAGTCTAAACACAACAATAAATCACAGTAGACACTATTTGGATCCAGCGAAGCTTAAATTTGGTCACACTTAACATTCCAATAACTATGAGAATGCCATCTTAGCCAGAGATCTTAAAAAGCATGCCTTCTCAGTACCAAATTAAAGCAATTAGATCTTGAAAAGTCCAAATTGAATAATTCATATATAATACCTTTCTAGACAGTACAAAGGTCACAAACAAATGAACTAGCAACTTAGACTGCAACAAATCATCTAAATGAGAGAATGAATATATTAATTTATCACTACCAACAATTGGTCCAACGTGAATCCCTTTCATTAGCCCACAACTCTCACATATGTGAGACTAAACTAGAAGGTCAAAACCGCCTTCAACTTAAGGCTGGACATTTTCATAATGACCAAAGTCCAACAGATAGCCCAGGATCACCCCTGATCAAGCCCAATGTTGGGTCCCCACTATCACACAGACAACTCTTTCCAAATCCCTCACTATGCATAACATTAGCTTAACACCTGTACCAATTATAATCATCAACCCAAATGAAACAATTAATATATTAACTTGATAGGACCATGCATTTGGATCAAAATGCTTAAGACAAAGTATGATTGGTTCACACAACTAAGACTATATATCACTTTCGTTAACCATAAATCTTCAGGTGAAGCCAAATCAAAGTGCTACATAATCCCAAATTTGTTTGCAAATTAACAAGTTCTGATGTCATAGAAAAAAAAAATCATCTTTTTGTTTCTTTTCTTATTCTCAAACATCATTATAAACGTGAATTAAAAAAATTTAGAATGTACAATGCAGCATGCTCTTCGAACTTAATATACAAGTCAACTTATATCTTGTTAGGCTTAACCAAACAGAAATACGTGTGAGGCTATTGGCTGTCTGATTCAGTGTTGCTGTCATTCGCATGCAAAATTTTAGTGATGCACTGCAGTAGTTCTAGGCAGCAGATTGGTTAAGGATGAAAATATCATCCATTTAGCCCCTTGGAACTCCCTACCTGCCGCATGAAGGTGTCCCACCCCTGGTCTATAATTTTCAGACTCAGCGCTCACACGACTGACATTGGCAGCTAATGAGTGATTGGATTATTTGTGTCGCCTTCGCTTGTATGTCGGGTTGTCTAATAGTGTCTTGCTATCACTCACATGCAAAATATTGCATAGTGTTTAATAAAATATTAACAAAAAACAACAACAACAACAACCACCAAACTTTTATCCCGCTCTGCGGGGTTGACTATTAAGCAAAAGCAAGCCCTAAGGATTAAACTAAAAAGTAGAGCTAGAATTTGGAAGAGCAACCATAATGTCTATCGTAGTTTAAAGGTGTACTAAGAAAACATTCTTTAAACTTCTTTTAATATTAACCTGAGAGATGAGATTGTGAAATCATAATCTGAAGGATAAAACACAGTTCCAAAGTGTAGTGTTTAGACTGACTTATACTCATTGCACCTTATCCTTGTAAAAACAAGTGAGCACATCATCTAGGGAAGAATAAATTGCCAGCTTACAGAAACCAGCTCTGCATTTCAGGGGTAAGAAAATCATGCTTGAAATATAAAGGTATATATGAATCTAAGACTGTTTATGACATTACTTATTCTCATAAAGTTACCCAGGTGACATCTAGTTGGTATTGTTGAAAAACAATAAGCCTTAATGAACCCATCTAGTTGGTATTGTTAAATTTCATTCTGACACCAAAGAAATACCAATTAGCCTAAAGCACATCACATGATGATAAAAAAAAAAACTCTGTATCAAGAGTGCCTTAAGCTACTCGACAATTCTACATTTGAAAATCTTCCCTTGCAAGAAATCGTATATTCTTTTTTTCATACCAGACATACTTCCTAATAAATCAATCCTAAAAAATAGTCGTTTATACTAAATGTTATTACAAACATTACAAGATTCTTACCCATAATAGCTCGAACTCTACCTAAGTAGAGATATGTTCAGTTAGTCAAATCATCTGTCTACTGAAAACCTAATTAAAATTCTGTAAGCTTACCGAGATATACTTTTATATGTCTAGGTACAGTACGAGCACAAAGGCATGCATAAGGTCCAAAAGATTTAAAGATTATAGAGAAAGGAAAATGGGGAAGAAACATCTAACAAACCTTTATCCCGGACGGGCTTTCCATGAAGCTCAGTTTATACGTATTGGTCCGAAAACTGTAAAAGGAACAACCTTGGCCCGGAAGAAGTGGCACCCCGAGATTGCCCTTATCCGCGCTGCCGAAACAAAGAGATTCAATGCTCCAATCGAGCTCAAGGGATGAAAAGGGTGGAGTCAAACGCGCACCTGACCGGATCCATCTTGGCAGTGAAGGATCGGAGGGAGAAGAGGAGTCCGAACATGAGCTTCTGGTCCTGGCTGGCATCGAGGGTGCGGAGGAGGCGGTGCCACTCGCGGTAGAGAAGGCAGACGCCGTTTCGGTTGAAGATGTAGAGCACGTTGGCGTTGTTCCCAGCGTGGCCAGTGGCCGTCCCGGGAGGCGCCGTCGGGGACAGGCTGACGTCAACCACCGAGGAGTTGCTGAAGAACTGCATCGCCGGCGATCTCGCTGCCACTCCCCGATCTGCGACACCGCAGCGGCTATTCAGATCTAATCTTGTAGCCGCACGCAGTAGAGACTCGTTAACGGGTTGCCTTTATCGGATCTTGAGTCCGGAATCGTGTCGGATCTAAAACTTTTATGATTATTGTATAAAATAAAAACAATGTTGTTCAATTTCAAACATTGTTCTTTGCACCCACTGCATGTGCAAGACAAAAATAGCAAGAATAAGAAGGATCAAAAAGAATAAACTACAATTGAACTTGCCGTGCGCCAGCTGTTATAGTCATCCAAAAACAGACAAAATTTTTCCGAATAATGCCAAAATAGAGGGGTTAAATAGTCATTTTCTCTTGGCAAGCTTAAAAACATCACATTTAGCCCCCTATAATTGTGTATATTACAAACCTCAACATCAACCCGTGTAATAATTGCACAAATGTACCTCTCTATTCCACTTAATCATCAATGATCCCCTTGGAACAGTGCGATGGTTAAAATATGGAAACTTATCATATAAAATTTAGAGGTCGAATCTTGATGTGCCCGAGTATATAACTCCTCCGTATCTTGACCATTTACACATATGATTAGTAGTACCCGTGATTTATGGTATTGATATAATAATGATATTCCGAACTCAATAAATCTGTTAACAACTTGCACATCGATTGCTACACTATTTTTTAAACATCAAAATTTTTTGTCCTTTTTTTTTTAACTCCAAAATTTCACGCCTCACTTTTGGCTTTTTGTATTTTAATTCCACAAAAGTTCAAACTTACACACACTCAACTTTTCTACCACTTACTCTGCAGCTCCTGTCTCTCTCTCTCTTAAAGGGACTTCCTCTCCCATCTCTGATCTAGTGCCATCTCTGACTCCGTTCCACTGTTCCACCCATGGCCAAGCATTCCCTTATCTTCTTCCTCCTCCTCCTCCTCATGGCTCTCGCTCTGTTGAGCTCTACCTGCAATGCAACCCCAAGGAAGAGGATCGGCATCTATGAGCTCAAGAAGGGGAACTTTTCGGTGAAGGTCACCAACTGGGGCGCCATCATCACCTCTGTCATCCTTCCTGATTCCAAAGGTACCAGCAATCTGATTCGTTTTTCCATTTGATCTTTATGAGTCAGTCTAAGGTTTTTCAGATTCATTATTAGTTTCCCCCTTTCTCCCCTTTTTGCAGGAAATCTGGCTGATGTTGTTCTTGGCTTCGATGGACTTGGTCCATATATTGTAAGAACAAAGATTTCATCCTTTCTTCAGTTGAATCTGTTCTTGATTATAGTTTTTTTGTTGCATAGGAAACAAAAAAATTTGTGAACCTTAGTTTTTTTAAAACCTACAGGAAAATTGATTGATTTTCTTTAGAAAAAAAAAGAGGATTGATTCAAGCTGTGAGTTGAAAATCATTATCACGCTTAGCTGAAGCATATCCAGTCAATGATATAACATTATAATATTGTATAGACATCTGTGCTTTGAATCTTCCATGTGACTATGTGAGTCCCCTGAGTGCCATGTGAACCTGCTATTTCAATTCGAACATATTTTTTAATATATTTTACAGCCGAATTAAATGGTTCCTTGATCTTTAGAAACAATTAAGAATTTCTTGATGCATGAAGCAATAATTCAGAAATGCACTTTTTTTGAATTCAAATGGTTAAAATCTCTTCTTCTCTTCTTCTGTTTTTTGTTCTTCAGAATAATTCAGCTTATTTTGGAGCTTTAGTTGGAAGAGTTGCAAACAGGATTGCTGGTGGCCGGTTTGTTCTTAATGGAACAGTGTACAAATTATTCAGAAACAGTGGCAATAACACACTTCATGGTACAGATATTGCAATTTTTTTTAAAAAAATTATAGTTAATATTGTCTGTAGAAAAGATAAATTTTATTTATTTAATGTTCAGGTGGACACAGAGGATTCAGTCATGTTATATGGACTGTGAAGGAGATAGTAGGGGGAGACTTCCCTTCCATCACATTATACTACCACAGTTTTAACAGAGAACAAGGTAAATCTACTACTAAATTTAACATTTATGTTTGCTAGAAAATTGTTTATTAATATTATAATTTAGAAAAGAAATCTTATTTATGATTTTTTTTGTATTTTTAGAAAATAATAATAAGTATGATTATTATTAATAGTAGCAATAAGAATATTGCAGGGTTTCCGGGAGACCTCGACGTTTACGTGACGTACAGCATCTCCGGCGACTACCACCTCAGCGTGACGATGCGCGGCAAGTCTCTGACGGAGGCCACTCCGGTGAACTTGGCGCAGCACTCGTACTGGAACCTGCGCGGCCACAACCGCGGCACCATCCTCTCCCACACCGTCCAAATCTTCGCCTCCCGGATCACCCCCGTCGACGCCTACCTCATTCCCACCGGCCGCCTCGCGCCCGTGCGCGGCACGCCGTATGACTTCCTGGAGCCGGAGGCGGTGGGTTCCCGGATCGACCGCGTTCCCGGAGGGTACGACATCAACTACGTGGTAGATGGGAAGGATGACAAGGGCTTGAGGAGGGTGGCGGTGGTGGGCGAGGGGGAGACGGGGCGGAGGATGGAGGTGTGGGCGGATCAGCCGGGGGTGCAGTTCTACACGGGGAACTTCTTGGCAGGGGTGAGTGGGAAGGGTGGGGCGGTGTACGAGAAGCATGCAGCGCTGTGCCTGGAGACGCAGGGGTTCCCTGACGCCGTCAACCACCCCAACTTCCCGTCGCAGGTGGTGTCGGCCGGCGAGGAGTACCACCACAACATGCTCTTCAAGTTCTCCTTTTAAAGGCTGGCCTTCTCAGTTCTCACTTGCCTCTTATGCTTCAAACTTACATCTTTATCAGATTCTGCAAAAAATGACGGTCTGAAATAGTAGGAAATAAAACTAAAATACCTAAAGACATAGTTGATTCTATTTAACGCTGTGATTTTTTCATATAATTTAGGGAAGCGGTTTGCTATACCACTAAATTAAAATTGACTTGGCATAAGATCAAGGCCGAAGAACTCCGAAAAGTATAAGACTTTCTATAAATCATCTAATCACCATGTTTTCACTGTATCTTGTAATCCCATCGTAGGTATGAAGGTATTATATATGTATTTGTGAGAGTATATAATCCTTTGACTTTCTGACAAACCAACGTATTACATTAATGGTGAAATGAATTCATAGGCTAGGAGGTCTATTGGGTTGTTAGTTAGAAGATGAACCTAACATAGGGAGCTTAGCTTCTCATGAGGCTTAAATGGGCTATGATAGTACCCCAAGAGAGGGACGAGCCTTATAGGAAACTAGCAAACTGCAGCACCGATCCATTGAGAGTCTGTCCGATCGACCCTAGTCGATCCGGAGATGATGGGGAGCATAGCCCCATAAGCGTGTCGGGGAGTTGGGTCCCTGAGAACATGTATGATCGACCCTAGTCTGTCAGGAGATGATGGGGAGTAGAGCCCCATAATCATCCGGCAGAGCTAGGAGCTAGGCCCCTGAGAGCTTGTTCAATCGACCTTAGCCGATTGGTAGATGATGGGGAGAAGAGCCCCCATAAACGTTCTGCAAAGCTGGGGAGTTTGGCCCCTAAGAGCCTATCCGATCTGCCTTAACCGATCGAGAGATGATAGGGAGCAGAGCCCCGTACATAGTTGAGTGGAAAGCGGGGTCCCAAGGAATATGCCCTACCTGCCTTGGCTAGTCAGTCAAGGGGAAGATCCCACCTAGACCCGACCACGGTTCGGAACCGCCGGTTTGACGGTTCATGGCACGTCAACCCTTAACCTTGTTGGTGCAATTGTCCTCGGGTCAAGTTGACAATGTTGACTAAACTTGCGTTGAGTCAAGTTTGAGTCTCGAGAGTGATGTTTGACATGATACAGGGAGATTGTTGGTGCAATTGTCCCTGGACTAAGCTTGAGTTGATTCAAGCTTGTTGTTTCGATGTTTGACAATAAGGAGATTGTTAAACGGAAGTCAAGTAGGTCACGATTGGCTGGATACTTGACTGGAAGTCCTAACTGGAAGTTAGGCAAGAGTAGAAGTCCTGACGAGTGAAGTCAGGCAGCTGAGAAGTCTTGACGAGTGAAGTCAAGCAGACTGGAAATCCAGGTGAGT
>JBAMIE010180181.1:0-13353 GCA_037177295.1 Kaempferia parviflora | reverse complement strand
TTGATAACAACAATGAACAAACACTTTTATCTGCTCAAGAAGAGATCAGGAGCTGTAAGGAAACCTTGGAAAGCTGCAACGAATCAGTTAAACACATCCAAATGAGGAAAGAGGAACTTCAGAAAGAAGTAGAGAGGTTACGTGAAATTGCTGAGAATGCTCAGTTGGAATCCTTAAGGGCCGAGGAGGATGTGTTGAACATTATGCTTCTTGCTGAAAAAGCAGTTGCATTTGAAGTTGAGGCTACTCAACGCGTTAATGATGCAGAGCTGGCATTTCAGAGAGCCGAGAAAGCCATCACTTCTACTGATGCTTCAGAACAGCAGCCTCAACCTTCTGAAGGCCAGTTAGTTAAGGAAGAGACAATTTCTGTGGAGTTAGCAGGAGCTACTGTTGATGATGGAACTTCTGAAAGAGATGATGTTTTTCTTGGTGATGTAACTGCTACAAGTAGTGAAGAGGTTAAATCATATGATGAAATGAGTGATAAAGAGAATGGAAAGTTAATTTTGGATTCTATCAAAGATGCTGATATGGAGGTGGAAAAGTCGAAGGCAAAGAAGCTGGAACAACAGAAGGACTTGATTAAGGATAGCCCTCCATCACTTTATTCCCCCAAGACATTATTGAAGAAGTCATCAAGATTTTTTTCTGCATCATTTTTTTCTTTTCATGTAGAAGATGAAAAATCCACAACTGCCTCTGTCTTCCATGGCCTTGTTAACTTTGCAAAGAAGCAAGCACCCAAGTTGGTTATTGGGATATTATTTGCTGGGCTGGGGTGAGTTTTATAATGGTAATCCATGAACTTTTGCTTCACTGCATCATATTAAATATATGTATTGACATTGACAGTTAATACATGCTATTTAATCTGTAGCTATCTTCGTTTCTGATTTCTTCAACGCAGAGTACCCTGTTGCTATGGGAATCTTGTATCAACAAAATAAAGAACATAGAGCTTCAACATGGCACATTTTTTTTTCTATTGCTTTTGAATCACGTGGGACATATTTGAGAACTCTACTCATGGAAAGAGTGATTTGATCGTACTACCAATAACAGCTACTAATTTCCTTGCAAGACAATCATCTATCTTTTAAAATTGAACATGATTGTTATTACAAACAAATAGGATTGCGTAGATTATACTAACACCAGTCATGGTTGCGATTCTCCTCCTCTATGTTAGACATTCACTCATTTATCTTTATTCTGTAACATCACCTAAGGCCTAGGAAGTGCATGATTTTGGAAGTTGCCTATTGAATAGCTAGGTTTGCATGTGATTATTGTAAATCAACTATGTCATATTTATGTTGCTATCATTTCTTTGTTAACATGTTGCATTATGTAGAACATTATGTTTCCATTCTTGATCTTGAAAGTATAATTGTTTGTTGTGGATGATGCAACTTTACAAACACATCATTTCATTAAATTACTATTAAATTTGAACTAGTTACTATGCTATTATGCTTATGGAAGGGTTTACATACATCATTTCATTAAATGACTGTGGAATTTGAACCATTTATTATGCTTACGGAATGGTTAGTTAATAACTGTTTCTTCTTAAACTGATTGGATTTTCTTCTTGAGTACTTATTTATCACGACGAATATTATATGGCTTGTAATACTACTTCCTACTCTTTTCATATGAACAAATATTTTGTCAAGAGTTAAGTGATTTTCTTCTCATTACTGCATCAGGGCGTTCTTTATAAATAATCGAGCAGAAAGGACCTCACAACTGTTTCAGCAGTCGGATATAATCACCATTGAGGAAGTTGCCTCATCTTCCAAGCCTATGGTTCGGGCAATAAGGAAGATCCCTAAAAAATTAAAGAAACTTATTCAACACTTACCTCAGCAAGAGGTATTCCATTTTGACTGCAGATATAATTGAATTAAATTTGAATTTTTTTAGGTGTTCATTAAAAACATTAGTCGACCCCACCTAATGAGATAAGGCTAGGTTGTTGATGTTGTTCATTAAAAACATTAAACACTGATAAATAAAGCTTTTGAGTGAAATTTTTTAACTTATGTTTTTAGATAAATGAAGAAGAAGCCTCCCTCTTTGACATGCTGTGGTTATTGCTAGCTAGTGTTATCTTTGTACCAGCATTCCAGAAAATACCTGGAGGTAAGCTCAACACCATCCTGTTTGCAGTTATTTTTTTAATTTGCTCCTTTTACTCTTGCTCTTTTTTTCTCTCTCTCATAAATTAAAGCATACTAATGGTGGTTGTTTCGATGAAAAGTGTCTTCTGCCTAATGCCCTATATCAAATCGGTCCCTCATAAATAATGGAAATGCTTTCTTTGTGTGCCTTCATGATTTACCTATTTTCACTTGCATCTACTAGGTAGTCCAGTACTAGGATATCTTGCAGCAGGCATCTTGATTGGCCCTTATGGGTTGTCTATCATTCATCATGTTCATGGGACAAAGGCCATTGCTGAATTTGGAGTTGTTTTTTTGCTGTTCAATATTGGGCTCGAGGTAGTGTCTCAATTGCATTTGTCATCAATTATGAACATGCTAATGGTTGATTATCTACCATGTTTAAGGGGCATACATTATTTTTTTCTTATTTATATTTCAGCTTTCTGTCGAAAGACTAAGCTCGATGAAGAAATATGTCTTTGGGCTAGGTTCTTCTCAGGTGAGTCTATTGTACTGTTGAAATGTAGTGGAATGTTGCAAATAACTCTGTTATCAGATGTGATTTCTTTTGAAATTTTGAAGGTTCTAGTCACTGCTGTAGTTGTTGGGTTGGTAGCTTATTTTTTCTCTGGGCTACTGGGTCCTGCAGCAATTGTTATTGGCAATGGCCTGGCTCTTTCATCTACAGCAGTTGTGTTGCAGGTATTCTTTTTTCCATTTTTCCTCACCTCACCTCACTCTATTATTTTACTTCTTTGTTTAAATGTTTTATGATTTTGATGCCATTTTTATACATCACCTCATTCTCTTTTATTTTTTATATATTTTTCCATATTTATTTTGTACAATTCAACTAGATTTATCATGTACATATTTCAAGGTGCTGCAAGAACGAGGGGAGAGCACATCACGCCATGGACGTGCTACTTTCTCTGTGCTGCTCTTCCAGGTATGCCTCTCCTCTTTAGGTCTAACTTTCATATTTGGCTTGAAGAACATGACACTATCTTGGTCATAGTACCACTTAGGTTGTAGTATATACACTTGCCCTGCTATTGCAGTGCTAATTTAGCAGGGTAGTTTCACATAGGAGATTCTCAACTCCTGAGGAAACTTGTTTATTCTGCTTGTAATTGTCTATATTTAGTGCTTTTGTATATATTCTTTTCTTCGATCTGTAAGTTTATGATTTATTCATTTGCAGGACCTAGCAGTGGTCGTTCTTTTGATTTTGATACCTCTCATTTCGCCAAACTCGTCAAAAGGAGGGGTAATCTTGTATAACATATTTTCACATATCTCACATGTTGTTGCAGAATTTGTATTCTTAAATCTTAGTAATAGTGTGGTCAGAATTTACCTTTTGATTTTATGGTCAACTTTTTAAGCTATAGTATAAATAGGGATTTTTACAAACAGATCTGGATCTTTAGTTGTTTCTGTTAAGAATATAAATATATCGAATGGTTGAAAAGTCCCTTTCCTAACAACTCAAGCTTTCCTATTATCTGCTGATAAAACTACAATATCTTTTGTCATCTTGTCACAATTTTCTATATGCTCTTGATTTCATGCTTTCACAAGGCAAACATTTTTTCCTTCAATCCTAATAAAACATTGACAAGAAGTTGTTAATACTTTATACTGGTGTCCATTAGTCTAAAACTGATTATATTCGCATTTGAAGGGTTGAAAATTATCATGAGGCTCTTCTGTTCGTTACCGACATCATCTACAAGTATTGACTAACAAGAGTTTGTACAATCACTTTATAGAGAAATTACGACCAATCTTCTTTGTGTTGTTTTGCCAAATCTTGTGGATATACTGATTCATTTAGTGTGAAGTTTGTTATCACAGTGTAACTTAGGTTTTCTTTGCCTGTTCAGGACCATCTTGCTAGTCATTTGCAAGCAAATGACATGGATTTCCTTTATTATTGTTTGTGCCCTTACATGCTATGCTTATCCAACTTCTGGTTTGAGTTATTATTGCATGGCAAGTGATTCTTATCCCCTAACCCCTTGTATTTATTATTACCTGAGGGATTTCTACACCCTTTAAACATCATAAGGCAGTTTGTTGTGGATATGTTTTGTTTGCAGTTTTTGTACAATCTTTGTGATTATTGTTTCTTTTCATAGGTGGGATTACAAGCAATAGCAGAGGCTCTTGGGTTGGCTGCTGTAAAAGCAATAGTTGCTATTACTGCCATAATTGCTGGAGGACGCCTGGTATAGTTTATCTTATAATAATCAAATTGATAGTGTATTGTATATAGATGACCAACAAACATATTACGACCTTTCTATTGGGTGCCATCTTCCTAAAGCCAAGCAAAGTTATCATATTCTCTAGCCTGTATATTTTTGCATTTAATAGTATCTTTTGTTAACACTATGATGTATGATATTATTCAAAATGATTAAATAAAAAGTACTATTATCTGGGAGTAATTACATGTAGCTCCATTAAATGAGAATGAGGGGGAAAAAAAAAGTTAACACAGTATAGAAATCTTCAAAGAGATGAATAGATTCTGTAGTTGGACAACTGGAATCAATTGGAGTAGAAGGTATCAGGGTATATGGAGACTAAACAATAAATTTGCAATGAATTAAGTGATTTAACCATCAATTTTTGTCTTCTCTCTCAACTTTTTATTCACTTCCATGCAATAGGATCATCAATTTTCTATGCTCATATTCTGAAAGTCCATACTCCATACCATTATTTTAAATTTTCATTGGATATAAGGATTGTACTTCTAGAATAAATATTCTTTAGTGTCAGCGTTGGTACTTATTGTCTTTTCTATGAACTTGCAGCTTCTTCGGCCAATTTATAAGCAAATTGCAGAAATCCAAAATCCTGAGATATTTTCTGCAAATACACTCCTTGTTATCCTTGGAACAAGTCTTCTTACAGCACGAGTATGCACAACCGTTTACCATAATTTCCAACAAACCTTTGGATTTTGAAATGATGACAAATGAAATTTCCTGCACAGGCTGGACTTTCTATGGCGTTGGGAGCTTTTCTAGCTGGTCTCCTCCTAGCAGAGACTGAGTTTTCCTTACAGGTTGAGTCAGATATTGCTCCTTATCGTGGCCTTCTGTTAGGCCTCTTTTTCATGACAGTAAGTATATCAGTTCTCATTTTTCAAAATTTTCGTTTTGCAAGTGAATGAAATAAAGGGTCAATGTAGAAAGTGGGCTATGACATGCCTTTGATCGGCATTCATGGGCATATTGCGGTACATCAAAAGCAGAGTTAGCATGGCATTGTGCAGCATGCACAATTGTCCAGTAGAGGTTGCTTACATGAAGGATGCACATTGTCAATTTCCTTGTGCAATAAGTGATCTGAAAGAGGGAAAAAGATACTGCTCCCCTTAACTAGTTCAAAACTACCCCAAAAATTTGGTTGATAAGTCATGAAAGTCTTCTCCTTTCCTTGCTAAAGCCTGTAAATCACTTTGAAAGTTGGCAGCTCAGATTTGACAGTTCAAGTAAGAAAGCACAACTTTTGCAAATTAATCTGCAAGCTATTGACTTCTTTGAAGAAATGGTGTCACATAGAATGGGAAATAAAATCAGCAATATGGATTAATCTCTGAACTCAGTCTAGCTGATATTTGGTTGTATTCTTGACTTGAAACTGAACAAAGCCAACTACTTTTTTGAAAATCCGAGTCACATAGAGGGCTATTGGTGATAGATGAATGGTAGTCATGGCATGTGGAGATATCGTTTCTATATGCATTTAGGCTATTTGGTGATAGATGAATGGTGGTCATGGTGCATGGAGATATTATTTCTATATACATTTTATGCCACTAAGGATGACCAAGGAATGCAATGAAAAGTTGTACATATCATTTCTACTCAAATCCTGCATCATGACCAAGAAATGCAATGAAAAGTTGTACTTATCATTTCTACTCAAATCGTGCTTCATGTTAATCTTAATTTTCACAAGGCTAATCAAGGGATATAATTCATGCAGCTGAACTCAAAAAGTTGGGTCAAAAATTTCTTGATGATGATGAAACTAATAATTCAAATAGGTGCATTGTATTTTGAACTATTCTTGCAAAGATGTTTCTAGATTGTATTATAGATATAGTTTGCTAGAGTTCCTTCGAGATCCTTGATAATACAATCCTTACAATCTTCATGCCCTCTCTTACCATCTACGTCTTTTCAGGTGGGTATGTCTATTGATCCAAAGCTTCTTCTTGCAAATTTTCCAGTTATTATGGGGGCGTTGGGTCTTTTAATTGCCGGAAAGACTCTGGTGGTTGCTCTATTAGGTAGAGTATTTGGCATTTCAACAATAGCAGCAATAAGAGTTGGTCTTTTACTTGCTCCTGGTGGAGAATTTGCATTTGTTGCCTTTGGCGAAGCTGTAAACCAGGTGATCTATTGACAGCTTCCCTGTTCCATTATTTTCTCAATAGATTTAGTGACTTATTCTACTCTTTCTGGAATCTGGATTTAGGTTTTAAACACTGCATAAATTCCTATAGGAGAACTTGCCACTCCTGGTATCTGTATCTATATAGCAGATTGTATGTCAACTGTTCCACCTATAAAGTAGATTACGGATTAATAGCAAATAATGCATTCTAGTACTGGTTCTTGAACCTAGTAAATATGGGTTGGCTGAAACTATTCCAACCAACATTAGTAACCTTGACATGGACACATTCCATTAAATGAGTTTTTGTTTATGTTGCAGTAGTTTCATACATGCCATTTCACATTTGCATTTGCTCCATTACCTTGCACAATTTCACAATTTTGACTGCTAGATGAAACTTAATCTTTCCTTCTTTTTTTGCAGGGCATCTTATCTTCTCAACTTTCATCATTACTGTTTCTAGTTGTTGGTATTTCAATGGCTCTTACACCGTGGTTAGCTGCTGGAGGCCAGTTGCTTGCTTCTAGATTTGAGCAGAATGATGTCAGAAGTCTGTTGCCTGTTGAATCTGAGGTAAAACGTGTTTAATCTGTGATATTTTGCAGGTTATTCCTTTTTCATGGCCATCGGATATCCATTTTTTCCTCCAAATACTGACCACAGTTAAAATATTGTATGTCTTGTATTTTATTAATAGTCATAAAGTGGCATTATGGTATCTATCTTCAACCTCTTTCATTCTGCTGCCTTACCTGTATTTGGAACAATGAATTATGTGGTTGGAAAAAGACTTGTATTCAAGAGGGAAAACTACAGTCATTCTTTCCCTTGATAATATGCCACATCAACTCTATTAAGAGAGAAAACTGTAGCCATTCTTGACTAAGATTGATTATAGCTTAGAACCTTACTGTTAGAAACTGATTAGCTCTTTCTCTCCCCTGTACTTGAAGTCTTGAAGTAAACTAGAAGCCATCGTTTATCAAATCTTGCTATTTCCTTTTCTATTTGCATTTATTATGTGCTAGTCCAACTTTTAATCTTGGTTGTCATCTTTATCTTGCATAGACTGATGATTTGCAAGACCATATAATCATTTGTGGATTTGGGCGTGTTGGGCAGGTACGTACTCTTGTTGCACTCTATTTTATTAACTTATTTGCCATGAAACTGATGGATTCTTGAATCATGAAGTATTTGTTTGGATCTAAATGTAGAATATTTAAACTCTCCATTTTTTTTTCCCTTTTTCACCATTTAGATCATAGCCCAACTTCTTTCTGAGCGGTTAATCCCATTCGTTGCTCTTGATGTCAGAAGGTAAATTTCCCTTGCACTTCATTTCATGATGTATTTTTTGCCATGTTTGATGTTTTAACCTTCTAGTTTGTATTATCAGTGATCGGGTAGCTGTTGGTCGGACACTTGGCCTTCCTGTATATTTTGGTGATGCAGGAAGCAAAGAGGTTAGAGTTTCTCCATCATGTGTATTTGATCATGTCGTACGTAAGAAACTGACATTTTTGAAGTATGAAACTTTAGATTCTTCATAAAGTAGGGGCCGATAGAGCTTGTGCTGCCGCAATAGCTTTAGATACTCCTGGTGCAAATTATAGAACAGTTTGGGCTCTGAGCAAATATTTTCCAAATGTTAAGACATTTGTTCGAGCCCATGATGTTGATCATGGCATTAACTTAGAGAAGGCAGGTGCAAGTGCGGTAAGTGATCATATAATTTACACCTTTCCTTTTGCAAGTCATGGTAAAATATACAAAACATGTTCAGCATTATTGTTCTTCCTTGAACAATTTATTTGATAGATATATTATATATTTTTCATGGAAGAAGATCCTCCTGCCTTTCTAACCATGTGTTGTGTTATGAATTGTAAGGTTGTACCAGAGACTTTGGAACCAAGTCTCCAATTAGCAGCTGCTGTTCTTGAGCAGGTGAATTGGTGCATTATGATTGAACATTCATAACTCCAAACAACTGGTACTTAGGTTCAATAAAAAAACTGGTTGGCCGCAGTATTAACAGTGAACTTGTGTTTCCTCTCAGGCCAAATTGCCAACATCAGAGATTGCTGCCACAATCAATGAGTTTAGATCTCGTCATCTCTCGGAGCTTACTGAGGTAAGATGCAAGAAAATTTTGCAACTGTGTTAGCTGGTCTGTCTTTTTTTTTTTTAATCACTCAGTTATATGCTGAAGTAAATTTTTATATTCCTCCTAGAGATTCCTAGTGAGATCACATTAAAATCATACCCCTCAATATGGTCAGAAAATACCTGCAACCTCTTAATATCCATATAAATTTAACAATCTGCAAAAATATTGTTCAGAAATTTCTGTTTGAGTAGCAAACCAGTTGAATGTAGGAGTTCAGAATGCTGGCTAATCTTAGTCCACTTATTTAAACCTCATAAACTCTTGTGATATCTCATAATTTCCCTTTTGGGACTAAATTAGAATTTGTCATCCAATCAAGGCCTCGAATTCTCATCTGGCGCTTTATGAGACCCAACAAACGCCATTTTCATCATTGCTTGTAGCTTTTTCTATTTGTAGGTTTTAACAAGTAAATCGAAGGGTAAGGTATACTTTGATATCATTGTTGTTATCATAGAAAATATGTTCAAACGTGAGAACTGACTCATTTCTTATGCTTCAGGAAGGTTGTGCGCTTCACCCCTTTCTTTTCTTTTGTTTTTTTCTTGTAGTTACTTGAAACAAGAGGAAACTCTCTTGGATATGGATTTTCACGGGCTTTGTCCAAGCCAAAGCCTCCAAGTTCTGATTCCGACGAGAATGAAGTTATCGAAGGAGCATTAGCAATATAGTCATCATACAACAGATTCCACAGGAGCAGAATTTTCAACAAATGTATAGATGATAGTTTTTCATTGGGAAATTTCCCAATTGTAAATCTAAAGAAAAGTGGTGCACCTAGAAAACAGTTGGTTCTTCATTCATTGGGCTTTGACATGAGCCAACTTTTTCGTGATTCTGGATTAACGGGAGCTGTATGTACTGGGCTGCCCTTTTTATTGGGCAATTTGCTTCTGTTGTTTTCATTCACAAGACTTTCTCAGACTCAAATTCTGTCAGTTGAAAGGTGTTTGGAATTGAATAAAAAGAAGCCTACATTTGTTTGGAATTGAAACTGTGTTTTACATTTGTTTGTTTACTGGTACTATTCTCATTTCCATTCCCTTTCATCTTATAATTCTGAAGGTAAATTTAGATGGTTTTTCTTTCTAGTTTGTATATTGGATAAAATTCAAAGCACAAGTTATACACATTTACAAGTCAACTTTGAGAATATTTATCCTATTTAGAATTCGAATTTTGACCTATTATTATTATTATTATTTTAGTGCATTAACTCTGCCCTGTACTCTCGTGTCATTTTATTGGTCTTTGATATTTTAGAATTTATTTTTAACAATTATAAAATATCTCATTGGATGTCTGATTTTTTCAAATAAAGGTCATTGTGTTAGGGTAAAATTTTTTTATAATTAATATGTCTATATTTTATCGTAGATATATTGAGTCGTTTGAGATGAGCGATATCACTTTTACTCTAATAACTATTCGATAGTGGTAAAATAGATAGCTATTAGATCAATAATCTACTGGTGGATTGGATTAGATATAATCTATAGTTAGAGAAGAATAGGTTATATTAATTTTATTTAAAGGAAATTATTAAAGATGATTATATATGTATATATTCTTCTAACAAAACGACCAAACAACAGCCTTCCAAATTTGTAATTCCCTGAAAACAAAAATCCAACGGCTTCCTTCCAAATTATTATTCCCACGACAATTACAAACCTTACACCCGACAACTGCCCATTGGCCAGACGGTGATTTTAAATTTTCTCTATTTAGTATTTATTTATGAAAAGCATCCAATTGTCAATTGCTGTTCCTATTTGGGCCGGTGAGTTTCCTATTTCCTTTATTACTACTTCACAAAATCCACAAACATAAAACAAAGCTAAAACGATATTATTTATTTTGCAAAATGTTCACCTCAATTGCCGACTTTTTTTAAAAAAAGTTTGATAAATAAATAAATAAAATCTAGGTTAATAATTGATTGAGCACGTGAAGATGATGGCTGAACGAGAAAGAACAATGAGTTTGTTGAACATGGAACGGAGTTACGGACTGGGATCGCCCTGATGGGTGTAATTATCTTTTTGTTATAATGAGTTTGTTGTCTTTAATGTTTTAGTTGGCACAAGATAGAATTTTCTACCGACCATTATGATAAATTAAAAAGTACTCGTAGCAGATGATTTATCAGTTCAGTGTTATTTGATCAACCGCTTATTAAAAGAAATTTATCAGTTAACTTTTGGAAGTTGAGACTTAATTTTTAAAGAAATTAAGAAGGCGGTCTTCTATTGCATCATTACCTCTGGGTGGATTTGTTATCTTGTATGGAGATTTTTGGGATGGGGTAAAAGGGCCTTTTAAATAAACTATGAAACATATCACTTGGTTGCTTTACGACAAAGATAGAACAATGCAAGTCATCATTTCGCGCATGCTCCACTAAAGTTTTACATTTATTTTAAAAAACACCTTAAAATAATTTCTCTAAATTTTCGATCCCATGATGTTTTTCCGTCCTAATATGCTATTTTTACAATTTGAGATTTTCGTAGCATTTTGAAAAATGTAAATTTTAAAGATATGAAATGATTTTTTTTTTCCAAACAAAAAAAATCTACATTCTCTCTATTGGTAAAAGAACCGACAAGTTTTAAGTGGGGCGGTTTGAATTAGGTGTAAGATGTAGTGTTAGATCTTGTCAAAATCTACCCATGAGCTATGAGGGAATCTAAAACTCTTGTCTTATCTCTCACATCATCCACATGAACTTTTTCTCTCTCTCTCTTTTTTTCAAATAAAAATGAACATTTTACCGAATTACACCTTTGTTTTTCTTGTCTTTATCTCAAGTTCATGTGGTGCCTAGTTATTCCATTTTACGTGGATCTTAGTAAGCCATTAATAGATCACACCTTAAGTTTGAATTCTATCCTTTCATAGAAATTAAAATGATATCATGCTTTTTTAATCTCTCTATTATATATCTTAATATATATATTTTTAATTTTTACACTAATTATAAATCATTTTTGTCCTCGTTTCTATAGACTTTTCTTCTAACATGATTCTTGCTCCACTTTTTTCTTTCATAATTCATTTATGTTCAAACTAAGACAAATAATAATAATATATAACTATATTAAAATGTCCATGGTATCCTCCTTTTTCTTTTTTTTTTTTAGTTGGCACTAGGTATATTTGGTATCAAGCCCATCGAGTATCAACGACAATAATGAAAGACTAGAGTTCGAGAAAACGAGGATAATTTAACTATATATATTTTTCTTACGTCCTTTTCATCGCAAAGAAAAAGATTTAATTGGGTATAACTTCTTTTGTTAATCTTTTAAGTATAAATTTAAATGATTTTTGATCATCATAATCTCTTTTCTTAATCTTTTTTCTATTATTTTTTTTTCTAAAATTTCGTATGACTCATTTATAATTTGCATAATTTTATATATTTCTATTGTTTTTATATAAGAGGACTATATCACTTATCTTTCATTAATTAGACCTTTTTTTAGTTTTTAATATTAAATTGAATAACTTTATAAGTCATTCAACTACTTTTCCATTTTACATCCCATTTAAAATTTATTTTACTTTTAAATTTTAAATTTTAAAATAAAAATTTAAATTTCTAGATTTATTTAAATTTCTATTACTTTAATTATTCTATAAATATTATTTTTTCTCTTCTTTTCTTGCTACTATATACTTTTTAAAATTTTCTTAATTTTTACAAGTATATAACCTTATAGGCGACACAACTAGTAAACTTACTAACTCTCCTTCGTAACAAAAATTAATTTAAATTTTTATATCAAATATTAAACTAATAAGAACAAATACTACACTTGATCTCAGCAAAAAGACCGAAAAATGTATGTTTTTTAATGTCACCAACCAAAGTATTAATAGAAGTTTCTCTGTTAGTGGTGTTATCAGTTCTAAGATGTGAGACTAAAGAAAACCACGATAGTGTAATACTTATTAATGAGAAAAATTTTAAATAATACGCCGCAGCTGAGTCTCAAACTCTAGATCTTTGATTGTAATGAGAAAATTTTTCAATAATACGTTATAGCTGAATCTCGAAATCTAGATCCATGATTAATTAATGAGAAAATTTTTCAATAATACATCGTAGTTGAAATTACTAATAAATCTTGAATTATTTTCGGTGTAAAAAGTAAAAAAAAAAGACATCATAATTACATTGTGGTTTATCAAATTAATTGAAAGTTAGTTAGTATAAGGTTCAAATTCTTAATAAAATAGTAAGATATATTTGAGACGCATATCTAATAATATTAATTATATTGAGTAGTATTTTTTACGAATTTTATTATTATTATTATTAACTATTAAAAATTAATTTATAATTTATTATTCCACAATCAATTTTTGTTGGTTGTTTCCTTAAAAAACGTATCGTAGTATTATTTAAAAGTTTTGAGTATAATTTTAAAAGGAAAAAAAAAACCAATTTCCTTAATTTATTTTTTTTCATTTTCATACTATAAAAGAACACCACCTTGCCTTCTTCCTCACTCCACTCGCCAACTTTACTTTGCTCTGCTCAGAGATAGGAGAGAGAGGTTGGAAATGGAG